>NW_019281752.1:0-11913 GCF_000648695.1 Onthophagus taurus | reverse complement strand
TCCTGGGTTTCTGGCGACTTTTGGTACTTCGAAAGTTTGCGGACTTCTTGCCAGTAGTTTTTACCCTTGCTTCTGTTGATTTTATCACAGGCCTCAATGTATTTTTCACTTCTGAATTGCTGCACTAGCTTTTGGATATTTTTATTAAGCTCATTGAACATTCTTTTCAGAGCAGGCTCCTCATAGGATCTAAAATCGCGGTAGAGTCGTCTCTTTTCCTTAATCAACCGGAGAATAAATGGCAGAAGAAAATTGTAATGTTTCTTGATGTTGGAAGGGCTCGCTTCATCCACCAAATTAAGCAAGCGTTTATTAAAGGTTGCGATAGACTCGGGTGTGATAACAGGGTTAGATCTCACATATTCCTTTATTCCTGCGTTCACTCTTTCCATATTACAAAGTTTATACTTTTTGATCAGAGTAGGAGCTACTTTAGGTATTCGAGTGGTTGTATTAATCCAGATCACAAGACCCAGATGGTCAGAGCACAGATCAGGAATAACATTAACAGACGTGATGAGCGGTCTTATGTTGTTTGTGCAGAAGATTAAATCAGGCTTGGAGTTGGGATAATCTTTATTTTCCTTATAAAGTGAGAAAATGTATCGTTGTGTTTAAACATTTTTATCTCAAGACCAAAAAAAAAACATTTTCAAAAACGGTTTGCTCCATGAACAAGGTGACGCTTTCTTCATTAATTACTGAAAATTGCATAACGATGTCTTTAAAAATAGATTTTTTATGATTTTTTGAAATCGATTCGACAATTAACTTAAAAATAAGAAAGCGATGACACAAAAAATTTAATATCTCAAGAAGTAAAAAGTATTTTCAAAAATAGTCTTTTTCATTAAAAAGTTTCTAGTTTTCTTTATAGGTGGTGATAATTTCATAACGATTCATTGAAACCCCGATTTTATACGATTTTTCAAATCAAGTCGAAAATCTTCCTTTTCCCTACAAAGTGTGAAAATGTATCTTTGTGTTTAAAAATGTTTATCTCAAGAATGAAAAAACATTTTCAAAAACGGTTTTGTTCATTGACAAGGTAACTCCTTCTTCTATAATTAGTGAAAATTTCATAATGATATCTTTAAAAATAGATTTTTTATGATTTTTTGAAATCGATTCGACAATTAACTTAAAAATAAGAAAGCGATGACACAAAAAATTGAATATCTCAAGAAGTAAAAAGTATTTTCAAAAACGGTCACTTTCATTAAAAGGATTATAGTTTTCTTTCTAAATGGTGATAATTTCATAACGA
This sequence comes from Onthophagus taurus, assembly GCF_000648695.1. NCBI lineage: Eukaryota > Metazoa > Arthropoda > Insecta > Coleoptera > Scarabaeidae > Onthophagus > Onthophagus taurus. The sequence goes on along the minus strand of NW_019281752.1, from coordinate 10,646 downwards.
TTCATTAAAATCCCGATTTTATATGATTTTTTAAATCAAATCGAAAATTTTTATTTTCTCTACAAAGTGTGAAAATGTATCGTTGTGTTTAAACATTTTTATCTCAAGAACTAAAAAACATTTTTAATAACGGTTTTATTTATGAAAAAATACACATTTTCTTCTATAAATCAAAAAACATTTCATTAAGATATCTTAAAAATGCGATTTTTCAAGGTTTTTTTAGAATGATTAAGTAAGTTGTTAATTGTGTAAAGTTGTCTAAAAATAAAAAAACTGATCTCCGAAATTAATTAAGATATCGTAATGAGATATAAAGCATTTTAATCTAGATTTAATGCTCATTAGCGCATTTCTTATTTCCTGTAATCATGCTAGTTATAAAATTTTTAATCAACCCTGTTTTGAGTCAATATAATTTAAATAGGGTTTAAATAAAAAATCATATCTCCGAAAATAATTGAGATATTGCAATGAGATTGGAAGCATTTTAAAGCAAATTTAATCTAGTTTTAGTGTGCCCATAATTANTACGTTGCTGGCTTTGAACGATGCTTGTTTTCTTTATAGGTGGTGATAATTTCATAACGATTCATTGAAACCCCGATTTTATACGATTTTTCAAATCAAGTCGAAAATCTTCCTTTTCCCTACAAAGTGTGAAAATGTATCTTTGTGTTTAAAAATTTTTATCTCAAGAATGAAAAAACATTTTCAAAAATGGTTTTCTTCATTGACAAGGTGACTCCTTCTTCTATAATTACTGGAAATTTCATAATGATATCTTTAAAAATCGATTTTTTATGATTTTTTGAAATCGATTCGACAATTAACTTAAAAATAAGAAAGCGATGACACAAAAAATTTAATGTCTCAAGAAGTAAAAAGTATTTTCAAAAACGATCTCTTTCATTAAAAGGATTATAGTTTTCTTTTTAAATGGTGATAATTTCATAACAATTCATTAAAATCCCGATTTTATATGATTTTTTAAATCAAATCGAAAATTTTTATTTTCTCTACAAAGTGTGAAAATGTATCGTTGTGTTTAAAACATTTTTATCTCAAGAACTAAAAAACATTTTTAATAACGGTTTTATTTATGAAAAATACACATTTTCTTCTATAAATCAAAAAACACTTCATTAAGATATCTTAAAAATGCGAAAATTTTTCGCGGTTCTTTTTAAATGATTAAATACGGTGTAAATAAAAAATCATATCTCCGAAAATAATTGAGATATTGCAATGAGATTGGAAGCATTTTAAAGCAAATTTAATCTAGTTTTAGTGTGCCCATAATTATTTTTTCGATTTTATTAGTTTCGTTGTTATGATGGTTTAAACATAATTTGCGCGTATAAAAGTAATTTTAATAAAATCGAAAATTATAAAATTTCAAAAAATCCTATCTCAAAAAGTAATTGAGATATCGGTACGAAATAACACACGTTTCAAAGCTAATTTATTCTAGATTTAATGCTCATTAGCGCATTTCTTATTTCCTGTAATCATGGTAGTTATAAAATTCTTAATCAACCCTGTTTTGAGTCATTATAATTTAAATAGGGTGTAAATAAAAAATCATATCTCCGAAAATAATTGAGATATTGCAATGTCATTGGAAGCATTTTAAAGCAAATTTAATCTAGTTTTAGTGTGTCCATAATTATTTTTTCGATTTTATTAGTTTCGTTGTTATGATGGTTTAAACATAATTTGCGCGTATAATAGTAATTTTAATAAAATCGAATATTATGAAAGTTCAAAAAATCCTATCTCAAAAAGTAATTGAGATATCGGTACGAAATAAAACACGTTTCAAAGCTAATTTATTCTAGATTTAATACTCATTGGCTTATTTCTTATTTCCTGTAATCATGGTAGTTATAAAATTTTTAATCAACCCTGTTTTGAGTCAATATAATTTAAATAGGGTGTAAATAGAAAATCATATCTCCGAAAATAATTGAGATATTGCAATGAGATTGGAAGCATTTTAAAGCAAATTTAATCTAGTTTTAGTGTGCCCATAATTAATTTTTCGATTTTATTAGTTTCGTTGTTATCATGGTTTAAACACAATTTGCGCGTATAAAACTAATTTCAATAAAATCGAAAATTACAAAAGTTCAAAAAATCCTATCTCAAAAAGTAATTGAGATATCGCCACGAAATAAAAAGCGTTTCAAAGCTAATTTATTCTAAATTTAATGCTCTCTGATGTATTTCTTAATTCTCGTAAACATCGTAGTTATGAACGAATTAGTTGATTACGAATTCAATCAAGAAATTCTCCGAGCTTCTATTCTCGTTATATCACGTTGTAAGTTTACCAAACAAAAACCCCACCTGATCATACACACACTCGCATAGTTACGCTCAAGATGAACCGCACACCGACCGTAATAATTCATATTTATAGATAGAACGAACTCGGTAACCTTCCCAACCCGGAAATGATATCATAAAACTATAACATTTGTAAACAATAAAAGAAAAAAAACTTTTTGAGTGAACCTTGTAATCACGACTTTTAATATGTTTAAGTATATACAGGGTGTGGTCAAAAATTTCGGATTTATTAAGGATGCACATGCATCGTAATGAGAATCAGATTAGTTTGAACAGGAAGCCGGGTTATTTGTATTTTCTGGTTGCTGTTCGTTACAAGACGGACACGTGGTCGGAACGTGGTGCAACATCAACGTCATAAAGCCTCTGTTTTATCCAGACAAACATCGGGTGCCCCAACGGTGACAGTTATATATAAAAATAATTTTTTAAATATCTCTTCTTCTTGTACTATATTAATAATTATTTTGTTATAATTTTAAAAAATTTTGATGAGTGTGGGTTGGAAAAGAACCGATTCGGGTGGATATGAGTGCTTTTTGGAATATGGTAAGTTTATATTTTTTATTTTGTTTAGATTAGCTTCTCCCTAATCTAATATATACATATTATGTGTATACATCAAGGAAAAAGGAGTAATCCCCTCTACTTTTTAAAAATGTAAAAGTACAATACGACCTAAATTTTATATATAAACCGTTTTTATGGGGTCGAAACCGTTTGATGAATTTAAAGCGAACAACGATCGATTATTTTTAAAACCGCGACGTTTATAGCGATTTTGTTCTTGTGATGTTGCGTTTTTTTCGGGTTATTTCTGTTTTGGTCATGGACGGGGTAATTAGAACGCGAATAAAAGATGATGCGTGCGGGGAATATTTCGGAAATGTGTTCACGGTCGGTTAAAAACTTTAAATCGAGCGATCGAGATGAAAATTTAAATTTAAACCTTCAAATTTAATAAAATCATTCAAGAAAATTATTAATTTTATCATAAAATGTTACGCATAATATTTGTTTTAAATGTGATTTAAAAACGATTATTTTAATAAAAGTTTTTGATATCTCTACCAGGTGGCGCTTTATACTGGTATATAAATTTATGTTTTTGAGGTTATCTCAATCAATATTAATCGTATTATTTTTTTTTATAAGAAATGTTTGTTTAAAATTGTATTATAAATGTCTTTTCTTAANAACGTAATTTGTTCAGACAGGCATTAATCTTATTTATGGTTTTTCTTATGAAAATCACAATTAATTGATGTTATTTAGTTAGTACTAGATCCTAGTAAGTGCACAACTTCCATAGCCACCTATAAAGAAAAATTTTTTTTAATAATAGCAGCGCTTTACAGTACAATGTAGCATATTTTATTTTTTTACGTTAAAACTATTATTTTTAAGGAAAAAACTAAAGAGAGAAAAAAGTACTAGTAATGAATAAGCTTTACAACCCATATTTTTCTTTGTTAATATTCCATGGCGTTAAGAAGTTGTTATAAAAAAATCAAAGGGGCTGTGAATTTCATCTCCTTAGAGGGCGCTAGGGAAGTTTAAGGTATGGTTGAAAATAAGATATTAACCAGTAGTACATACATACAAAATTTCAAATTCTATGGTTTACTCATACCCGAAATAAAAGATAAAATGTAAATTTTTGGCTCAACTTTGACAGCTCATAGCTTGAAAACAAAAGAGGTTGCGATCTCATGTTTATATAAAAAATTTGTGTTATTTCGGCAAGTACTACATCCTAGTAAAATATCCCGATTAAAAACTGAACCACCCTGTATATATATTTTAATATTTTTGAGATTACCCTAATAATTATTGATCGAATCGATTTTTTTTATAAACAATTGTTGTTTAGAATTAAATTAGAAACAACGTTCCTTAATGACATTTTTTAAAATGACGAAGTTTTAATTTCCCACTGAACAGTATGGTGGTATAACATTTCCAAGTGTAAATTTAGCTAAATCTAATCTTTTTAATTTGTTTTAGTAGCTTTAATAAAAGAGAATTCAAAAACAATAAATTAAAAATCAACAAAAAAACGACAACATTAACAAGAATAATAAAAAAAGTACATAAAATAATAAGACAAGTAATAAAACATAGTAAAGGAATTGTTCAAAAACTTAGATTTAAAAATTCTGAAAATTCAATTCCAACTGCAATTTGAGGACAGCTACTAATTTTATGTACATGAATCGTCATCATTTTTATTCTAGTATATGTGGTTAAATTTGTTTCCCGAGTCACCGAAACACCCTGTATGTATGTTGGTATATTAAATCAATTTTAAAGCAAATTATAGCTTTTATCAAAAAATGTTTCATATAATATTTGTTTATAATGTAATTTAAAATCGATTATCTTAATAAATGTTTCTGATATCTCTACCAGGTGGCGCTTTATACTGTTATATATATTAATATTTTTGAGATTATTCTAATAATTATTGATTGTATCGAATTCTTTTATAAACAATATTTATTGAGAATTAGATTACAAACAACTTTTATTAATACCATTTTCGGATAAAACGAAATTTTAATTTCCCTCTGAACAGTACGTTTTTGTAATAAATCAATTTTAAAACAAATTATAGTTTTTATCAAAAAATGTTTCATATAATATTTGTTTATAATGTAATTTAAAATCGATTATCTTAATAAATATTTCTGATATCTCTACCAGGTGGCGCTTTATACCGTTATGTATACTAATATTTTTGAGATTATCGTAATAATTATTGATCGTATCAAATTGTTTTATAAACAATATTTATTAAGAATTAGATTACAAACAACTTTTATTAATTCCATTTTATGATAAAACTCAATTTTAATTTCCCTCTGAACAGTATGTTACGAATTATTGTTTTTATCGAAAAATGTTTCGCATATAATTTGTTTAAAATATAATTTAAATCCGACTTATGTTAATTCACATATCTTATTAATCGATCGGCTAAAAAGCGTGCGGGATAATACGAAGCATATAATAACGTAAACATTAAAGCACGATAAATTTAAAATTATGAACCACGGTATACTAAAATTCTTGAAATATTTAGATCAACTCCTTTTTTATATACAAAGCAAAAACCAGCGAGAGGTAGTGGTGGGGAGTCATTCTCGGAAAATTGTTTGATTTTTCTCGGAAAACGCCTATTTAACGTTACTCTCTTCATAAAAGTGGAAGCTACGTTTTAATTAGAGTGTTTTCATTTAATTCGTTTTTATTGGTTTTCATTTTATAGAAGAACCCAGCACAATGGGATGCGTGGAATTGGCTGCGACGATCGGGTCGATTGTTATTTTGGTTTTGACGTTACCATTTTCATTGTTTTGGTGTTTTAAGGTAACTTTTTTTTTTATTAATATATTTAAGAAAATAATTATTTTAATGAAAGGTTGTTCAAGAATATGAGAGAGCAGTAATTTTTCGTCTTGGACGACTTCGAACTGGAGGAGCTCGGGGTCCGGGAATTTTTTTCATTCTTCCTTGCGTCGATAGTTATTGTAAAGTCGATTTAAGAACAGTCAGTTTTGATGTTCCACCTCAAGAAGTAAGCTAATTTATATTTTAAATCAAATTATTTTTTTATCCAAAAATGTTTCCTATAATATTTGTTTATAATTTAATTTAAAATCGATTATTTTAATAAGAATTTTTAATATCTCCACCAGAGGGCTCTGTGTACTAGTATAAAAGTCAATATTTTTGTGATTATCTCAATAATTATTGATCGTATCGAATTATTTTATACACAATACCTGTTAAGAATTAGATTACGCACAACTTTTATTAATAACATTTTTTTAAATAACACAGTTTTAATTTCCCACTGAACAGTACGGTGCGTTAATTTCGCGATAAATCAGGCATTTTTATCAAAAAATGTTTCATACAAAATCTATTTAGAATTTAATTTAAAATCGATTATTTTAATAAGAATTTTTGATATCTCCACCAGGGGGCTCTGTATACTAGTATAAAAGTCAATATTTTTGTGATTATCTCAATAATTATTGATCGTGTCGAATTATTTTATAAAAAATATTTGTTGAGAATTAGATTACGCACAACTTTTATTAATAACATTTTTTAAAATAACACAGTTTTAATTTCCCACTGAACAGTACGGTGCGTTAATTTCGCGATAAATCAGGCATTTTTATCAAAAAATGTTTCATACAAAATCTATTTAGAATTTAATTTAAAATCGATTATTTTAATAAGAATTTTTGATATCTCCACCAGGGGGCTCTGTATACTAGTATAAAAGTCAATATTTTTGTGATTATCTCAATAATTATTGATCGTGTCGAATTATTTTATAAAAAATATTTGTTGAGAATTAGATTACGCACAACTTTTATTAATAACATTTTTTAAAATAACACAGTTTTAATTTCCCACTGAACAGTACGGTGCGTTAATTTCGCGATAAATCAGGCATTTTTATCAAAAAATGTTTCATACAAAATCTATTTAGAATTTAATTTAAAATCGATTATTTTAATAAGAATTTTTGATATCTCCACCAGGGGGCTCTGTATACTAGTATAAAAGTCAATATTTTTGTGATTATCTCAATAATTATTGATCGTGTCGAATTATTTTATAAAAAATATTTGTTGAGAATTAGATTACGCACAACTTTTATTAATAACATTTTTTAAAATAACACAGTTTTAATTTCCCACTGAACAGTACGGTGCGTTAATTTCGCGATAAATCAGGCATTTTTATCAAAAAATGTTTCATACAAAATCTATTTAGAATTTAATTTAAAATCGATTATTTTAATAAGAATTTTTGATATCTCCACCAGGGGGCTCTGTATACTAGTATAAAAGTCAATATTTTTGTGATTATCTCAATAATTATTGATCGTGTCGAATTATTTTATAAAAAATATTTATTGAGAATTAGATTACGCACAACTTTTATTAATGACATTTTTTAAAATAACACAGTTTTAATTTCCCACTGAATAGTACGGTGCGTTAATTCCGCGATAAATCAGGCATTTTTATTCAAAAATGTTTCATACAAAATCTATTTAGAATTTAATTTAAAATCGATTATTTTAATAAGAATTTTTGATATCTCCACCAGGGGGCTCTGTATAACACAATATTGGTTGAGAATTCGATTACGCACAACTTTTATTAATAACATTTTTTGATATAACACAGTTTTAATTTCCCACTGAACAGTACGGTGCATTAATTTCGCGATAAATAAGGCAATTTTATCAAAACATGTTTCATACAAAATCTATTTAGAATTTAATTTAAAATCGATTATTTTAATAAGAATTTTTGATATCCCCACCAGGGGGCTCTGTATACTAGTATAAAAGTCAATATTTTAGAGATTATCTCAATAATTATTGATCGTATCGAATTATTTTATACACAATATTTGTTGAGAATTAGATTACGCACAACTTTTATTAATAACATTTTTTAAAATAACACAGTTTTAATTTCCCACTGAACAGTACGGTGCGTTAATTTCGCGATAAATCAGGCATTTTTATCAAAAAATGTTTCATACAAAATCTATTTAGAATTTAATTTAAAATCGATTATTTTAATAAGAATTTTTGATATCTCCACCAGGGGGCTCTGTGTACTAGTATAAAAGTCAATATTTTAGAGATTATCTCAATAATTATTGATCGTATCGAATTATTTTATACACAATACTTGTTGAGAATTCGATTAAGCACAACTTTTATTAAAAACATTTTTTAAAATAACACAGTTTTAATTTCCCACTGAACAGTACGGTGCGTTAATTTCGAGATAATTCAGGCATTTTTATCAAAAAATGTTTCATACAAAATCTATTTAGAATTTAATTTAAAATCGATTATTTTAATAAGAATTTTTAATATCTCCACCAGGGGGCTCTGTATACTAGTATAAAAGTCAATATTTTAGAGATTATCTCAATAATTATTGATCGTATCGAATTATTTTATACACAATACTTGTTGAGAATTAGATTACGCACAACTTTTATTAATAACATTTTTTAAAATAACACAGTTTTAATTTCCCACTGAACAGTACGGTGCGTTAATTTCGCGATAAATCAGGCATTTTTATCAAAAAATGTTTCATACAAAATCTATTTAGAATTTAATTTAAAATCGATTATTTTAATAAGAATTTTTGATATCTCCACCAGGGGGCTCTGTATACTAGTATAAAAGTCAATATTTTAGAGATTATCTCAATAATTATTGATCGTATCGAATTATTTTATACACAATACTTGTTGAGAATTAGATTACGCACAACTTTTATTAATAACATTTTTTAAAATAACACAGTTTTAATTTCCCACTGAACAGTACGGTGCGTTAATTTCGCGATAAATCAGGCATTTTTATCAAAAAATGTTTCATACAAAATCTATTTAGAATTTAATTTAAAATCGATTATTTTAATAAGAATTTTTGATATCTCCACCAGGGGGCTCTGTATACTAGTATAAAAGTCAATATTTTAGAGATTATCTCAATAATTATTGATCGTATCGAATTATTTTATACACAATACTTGTTGAGAATTAGATTACGCACAACTTTTATTAATAACATTTTTTAAAATAACACAGTTTTAATTTCCCACTGAACAGTACGGTGCGTTAATTTCGCGATAAATCAGGCATTTTTATCAAAAAATGTTTCATACAAAATCTATTTAGAATTTAATTTAAAATCGATTATTTTAATAAGAATTTTTGATATCTCCACCAGGGGGCTCTGTATACTAGTATAAAAGTCAATATTTTAGAGATTATCTCAATAATTATTGATCGTATCGAATTATTTTATACACAATACTTGTTGAGAATTAGATTACGCACAACTTTTATTAATAACATTTTTTAAAATAACACAGTTTTAATTTCCCACTGAACAGTACGGTGCGTTAATTTCGCGATAAATCAGGCATTTTTATCAAAAAATGTTTCATACAAAATCTATTTAGAATTTAATTTAAAATCGATTATTTTAATAAGAATTTTTGATATCTCCACCAGGGGGCTCTGTATACTAGTATAAAAGTCAATATTTTAGAGATTATCTCAATAATTATTGATCGTATCGAATTATTTTATACACAATACTTGTTGAGAATTAGATTACGCACAACTTTTATTAATAACATTTTTTAAAATAACACAGTTTTAATTTCCCACTGAACAGTACGGTGCGTTAATTTCGCGATAAATCAGGCATTTTTATCAAAAAATGTTTCATACAAAATCTATTTAGAATTTAATTTAAAATCGATTATTTTAATAAGAATTTTTGATATCTCCACCAGGGGGCTCTGTATACTAGTATAAAAGTCAATATTTTAGAGATTATCTCAATAATTATTGATCGTATCGAATTATTTTATACACAATACTTGTTGAGAATTAGATTACGCACAACTTTTATTAATAACATTTTTTAAAATAACACAGTTTTAATTTCCCACTGAACAGTACGGTGCGTTAATTTCGCGATAAATCAGGCATTTTTATCAAAAAATGTTTCATACAAAATCTATTTAGAATTTAATTTAAAATCGATTATTTTAATAAGAATTTTTGATATCTCCACCAGGGGGCTCTGTATACTAGTATAAAAGTCAATATTTTAGAGATTATCTCAATAATTATTGATCGTATCGAATTATTTTATACACAATACTTGTTGAGAATTAGATTACGCACAACTTTTATTAATAACATTTTTTAAAATAACACAGTTTTAATTTCCCACTGAACAGTACGGTGCGTTAATTTCGCGATAAATCAGGCATTTTTATCAAAAAATGTTTCATACAAAATCTATTTAGAATTTAATTTAAAATCGATTATTTTAATAAGAATTTTTGATATCTCCACCAGGGGGCTCTGTATACTAGTATAAAAGTCAATATTTTTGTGATTATCTCAACAATTATTGATCGTATCGAATTATTTTATAAACAATACTTGTTGAGAATTCGATTACGCACAACTTTTATTAATAACATTTTTTAAAATGGCACAGTTTTAATTTCCCACTGAATAGTACGGTGCGTTAATTTCGCGATAAATCAGGCATTTTTATCAAAAAATGTTTCCTACAAAATCAATTTAGAATTTAATTTAAAATCGATTATTTTAATAAGAATTTTTGATATCTCTACCAGGGGGCTCTGTATACTAGTATAAAAGTCAATATTTTTGTGATTATCTCAATAATTATTGATCGT
>NW_019281751.1:0-12522 GCF_000648695.1 Onthophagus taurus | reverse complement strand
CAAACTACTGGCACTATTTCTCTGAAAATTTGCATACAGCGTTTATCCGAGGTGCTCGTTTCAGCTAAAATATTTTCAGTGTTCTCCAACTTCCGATTACACCAGAAATGGACCCCAACTTCGTTATTTTAAATGGAATGTATCAATTTTTATTGAATTTTCAAGATCCCCAATAAATTTTAATATAATTTGATATAAGTCATCATAAATATGTCTAGAGTGGATTATTAGAGTGGACCATTTATGGATTATTTCAGTTTTTTCGAAAATTATGGCAGATGCAACCCTTCACAATAAAAGTAATTTTTCGAAATTACACCCGAGTCCGGCCAAATATTCTCAGGGTTTGCACAGAGAGGACCCATAGTTTACATAACCCTTGAAAATTTTTTTAAATAATTATACACATTGGTCAGAAATTTTCCCCGAATTTCCCTATCTTGAAAAGTCGAAAACATAATTTTTTTAAATGGCAACCCTAATTTGGGGGTTGCTTTTCAAGTATTATGTAAGCTATGGGTCATCTCTGTGCAAACATTGGGAATACTTGGCCAGGCTCGAGTGTAATTTCGAAAAATTATTTTTATTGTGAAGGGTTGTATCTGCCCAAATTTTCGAAATGACTGAAATAATTGAAAAATGGTGCACTCTAGACATATGATGACTTTATCAAATTGTATTANAAAAGACATTGTGTCCGAAATCAAATGCACTTCTGAAGGAGTAGTAGATGTGGTTGGAGGTCTTAAATTTGTTGAGTAGTTTGCATGAACCATTGGTTGGGGTTGTGGGTAATGATATTGTTGGGACCCAAAAAAAGGTTTGTCGTATTTTCCCATTTCCGCCTCAAAGAGAATGTTAGTTATTATGTGTTGTACCATCGAGCATGAGGGCATGGTAATTTCCTGACTTTGATGGCAATCTGCTCGCCAAATATTGCGAACTCATCTTTTTCCTGCTTCTTTGTGTTTAATGATCTTAAAATGTTCATGGCTTCATGTAGTACAGGCGTAGTAGATGGAGATTCTCGTTTTCTTTTAAAAGATCTACTTGAAGATGATGTAGAAGATGCAGGTGTAGGTGGATTCTCTTCTGTTGGTGCATGTATTGAATTTTCTTCTATTGTCTCATCTTCTTGTTGAAGTGTTTCCTTAATCTGAAAGAAATTTTTCGTTACAGATGCCAAAAAATGAAAGAGATTGGGAGATTATAGCCCGAGAGTTCCAGGATAAATGGAACTTTCCACATTGTGTTGGTGCAATGGATGGGAAGCACATAACTCTACAAGCTCCTCTGAATAGTGGTTCCGATTTTTTTAACTACAAGTCATTCTTCAGCATTGTACTATTTGCAGTGGTTGATGCAAATTACAACTTTATATATGCAAACGTTGGTTCTCAAGGAAGAATATCAGATGGTGGCGTATTTAATGCAACACATTTCAAGAAATGTTTTGAAGAGAGCACATTGAATCTGCCTTCAGCCCTAGTTTTACCGGGACGGCACGTGGAAGTTCCATTTGTCTTTGTTGGGGATGACGCTTTTCCACTATCATGTAATATTATGAAACCTTTTCCGGGATTACAAGACAAAGGATCTAAAACAAGGATTTTTAACTATCGATTAAGCAGGGCAAGAAGGGTTTCGGAAAACGCGTTTGGAATATTGAGTTCAGTTTTTCGAATACTAAGAAAACCTATATTATTACAACCGGAAACAGCAACGAAAATAACATTGACTTTAATACATTTACATAATTACTTAAAGAAAAATAGATCAAAAAATCTTTACAGCCCCAAAGAATGCTTTGATTTAGAATCTACGGATACTGGAGATATTACTCCAGGATTATGGAGACAAGATGTTGCGCATTTCCAAATGATGAGTATTCCAAAAATACCTCGAAGGAGCACAAATGCAGCACAAGCTGTGAGAAACGAGTTTAAGGAATATTTTAATTCACCGGAAGGAGATTTACCATTTCAGCGCAAGCACAACTAATAAATTATTTTGTACTCTATACACTTAGTAAATATAAAATTAACTTATCTCTGTATCTCTAGTTTTTTTTTGGTTTATTTCTATCCCTAAGAAATTCCATACTTTTATAGGCAAACCATTTGCTTTTATAGGAAGAATCTGAACCAGCGCCAGACTTATTACATTCATCTTCTTTTTTAATTTCTCTTGAAAAATGGCTCAATAAATTTTTAATTTTTCTTTCAACTTCAGTCCTTTCCACTCCAAATGAAACAGCAATTTCTAAAAGCGCATCATGCCTCTTATTTTTATTCTTATAATCTGCTGAATTGCAATCCCATAGATTTGTACGCTCGCGGTACATATCAATAAGAATTATTGTATCAGAATTGGTCCACTCCATGTTGATTTAAACTCTTAATGAATTGGTAAAAATGATGTGTCGGTGGTCAGTACGTACACACTACTCGCATCGGCCCGGTTTTCTTTGATAAAAACCGACAAGAGTCGGGTTCGAATCGGCATGCCGGTCTGCTGCAGTCTGCTGATCGGCAAGGCCGCATAGGATGTCCCCACCACTGTGGATTTGCCGGTCGGCATTGCCAATCGGCATAGTGGAGATGCACCTTTCCAACAGCGTTGACGAAATGTACGCGTACACGAACGTGTCCATGTACGAACATGCGCAGAAAAAAGTCCTGTACTAGTCGTGTACGCGTACACGACGCGTCAAATTTGTGCGGTTGAAACGAACCTATTATCTTTTATACAAAAAGAATGATACACGTTGTTCTAGTCTAGTCACTCTTAGGGTAGGCACACACGGTCATGTATTATTCATCGACAAAACAGTTTAGTTGGATTGGTTTGAAATCGCAATGCATTATCAATTTATAACCGACTAAACTGTTTAGTTGTTCATAAATCGTGTTGTATGCACACACATATCAATTTCGAAACAACTTGTATTTATATTGTATTGAATATTGAATAATACCTGGAAATAATTCAAATTTTTAAAATAATGTAATTGAATTACTTTAATATACAGTGATATCCGATTTGCTACCGCAGTTAATTATATACTACACTAAATACAGTGTGCTAATTAATTATCGTACCCGACGTCATCATTGCAAGTATGCAACCAATATCACAGTGCAATACGCAGCATACGCAAATCGTGTATTGCAATACCAATATTGTGATAATGGTTGCATACTTTCAATGATGACGTCGGGTACGATAATTAATTAACACACTGTATTTAGTGTAGTATATAATTAACTGCGGTAGTAAAACGGAAAATAATTTAACTTAATTTTTGATATAAATTCATTTATCATCAAATAATTGAGAGAAACTGAAGTAGTAATTGATTTATGTTATACTAGAGAAGACACTTCCACTCTCACTAAAGTTGCGCGCGCAACGTAAATTACTAAAGACCTCAACTAAACTATCAACTGTGTGTGCGCTTCAATATGAAGCTGTGGCATTATCGCAGTTGTACGATAGTTGCATAACTTTTTAATCATAAGTGCACATCGACTCCTTTTGATTAAAAAATCGAGTTGATCTTCAATGGCGTCATACACGATTTTTTTTTATTATATTTTCTGAAAGTTTATATAAAAATATAGTTACCGTTTTTTTTTTTAAATATTTTCGAACAAAATCATTGTTAAAAAAATTGTTGAAAATTTATATACCCATTTGCGCTTAAAATTTTTCAACGGCAGTATATTCTACTTAAAAACGTGTCTTAAGAAGGTATCAACCCCATTTCTCTAATTTCAAAAATAAACGAAATATGAGCATTTTTGAAATAACGAAAATTTGACTTTTTGGCTATAACTTAAAAACAAAAGAAGATAGAGGTTTGGTTTTTGCGGGATTGGGTTAGTCTCGAAAAAAGAGACCGGGACATGGCACCTACTTTTTTCGTATCTCTTATAGTTTCTGAGATAGCCTATAATAACACCCAAATTTGCCCACCCTGTACANTATTCACCAATTTTCTCTTAAGCAATTCACTCTTGCTCAATATCCAAGGGCAACTAAAATTATTTTACAAATAATTTAATTTAATAATTTATAGACACATAATATACATATACAGCGATGGCCAACTAATTAAGGAAAGTGGACACGAAAATTACTTAGGACTTTTTTCGCAATTTCTGTTCGAATTGCCATGTGACTGGTTCTTCTGCAGTCAAGCATGATTCTTGTAAAATATCTTAGTATTGACGTTGGATTAATACTCCATCAATTGGCCTTTTTCATGGGTTTAAAATGCATCTAGGGTTAAATCTTTAGCGGGGAGGGCGCGCATGAATCTTTTTCCATCAGAATCTAACTATCCAATGTCAAAGTTGTCGGGCAATCTAAAGCNTAACAATTAAAGTCCCTAGATTTACAAAGTACCGCGGTTTGACGCCATTTTGGCTCGAAAGTCAAGCGGGAAATTTAAAACTACAAACCAAAACATTACGCCAAATTTCCATTCTTTTTTTCTCGTGGTACTAAGAGTCGAAACTC
Organism: Onthophagus taurus; assembly: GCF_000648695.1. NCBI lineage: Eukaryota > Metazoa > Arthropoda > Insecta > Coleoptera > Scarabaeidae > Onthophagus > Onthophagus taurus. The sequence goes on along the minus strand of NW_019281751.1, from coordinate 7,998 downwards.
CTTTTTACTGCCGTTTTTGCAACTCCAAAGGCAACAAGACGGCAATATTTTTGTAAATAAATGGTGATATGCAGTGACAATCTGTCAAACCGCCATTTTGGCTCGAAAACAGGCTTCATGAACCGCGGTACTTTGTAAATCTAGGGACTTTAGTCACTCTCGACGTATTGCGACATCTATATTTTCTAACTATAACTAACTTACTACAGGCCTGGGATCAGTGTTGTTAAATACCCGGGTATTTATTTTCAAAGGAAAATTCCCTGGATATATATATATATATATATATATATTATAATAATTTCAATTTTTTTGTGCCCCACGTTCGAGTGACAATTTTATGTGTTGATTTTGGTGGGCCTTACGTTTTGGTGCCAATTTGTAGCGTTAANTATTACTGTACAAAAGTAAATTATACAATTTGTTTAATTTATTTTTGTCCTTATTTAGTTGTTAGACCTTTGAAAGGTGTCCGTTACGGAAACAAAGATCAAAATTGCAATTGTCCACTTATCAATTCCCATGATAGCTACAATTATAAATCATGATTGTGCAATTCTAATATTTGCTTTTAAAATCGACTAAGATTTTTTGAATCGTGGGAAAAATGTTTGAATATTTAAGATTAACATGGTTGCCCCTAATCAGTTGACTCCCTCTGTACATAAACTGTTGACGCATTGATCAAAATGTTGCACTGCACATGAACACAGTTTCTAATTCTGCGTTGGAAGGAAACCTTTTCCAAACAATTCGTCGTTTTCACGAATCATCTGATAACCGTGTTCTATTCAATGGCGCAATCTTTCAGATTGTTCACAAGTGTCACGTAAACTAAACTTTTTAAATAGCCCCATAAACAAGTCTACGTTATTCAAGTCTGGAGATCGTGCGGGGCACACAATACGACCGCTTCGCCCTATCCATCTCCTTGGAAATCTGTTGTTTAGATGTTCCACAACAGCAAGCATAAAGAGCGGCGGAGCTGCATCCTACATAAACCGTAGTTTTTTTCCGATTTAACGGTAAGTCTTTCAAAAGTTCAGGAAGAGTGTTTTCCAGATAATTAATCTGCTTTAGACTAAAAGGCTGTTGATGTCTGGTTTTAACGATGGCTCGAGGATTCTCGTCAGATCACACGATTATTATTATTATATTATAAGTTGAATATTCATTTCTGGTAAAAATAGCTTCATCAGTGAACAGAATGTTAGTGAAGAAGTCAGTACAGCATACAACAGCTTCTCGTAAAACCCTTTGACAGAATGTCGATCTTGCGTAATAATCCGGAGGAGTGAGGGTTACCACACGTTGGATGTCGTCATGGTAAGTTAACTGCTTATGGAGATTTTTCCAAACAACATGTGCGCTTGCTTGTACCAATTTGTACCCAAATTCTTCTCACTCGATTCGGGATTTTCATCCACTGCATTTAAAATTTGTTCCTCTCTGGCATACATATGGACTTTGCCCATCCGCTATCATACCATATGAAGGCAGTCATGTTATGACATGCACTCAAAGTATTCCTATTGGTACGACCGTATATGAACACCATATCGACCATTTGAATAGACCATTGTTAATGACTCAAATTTTATAGGGGAAGCAAGAAAGTTACAAAGATAAGTTATACAGGTGTCCTGCAACGATTGTACAATACTGCATCAGCGTATTCTCTGATTGAAAATAGACAAAAAAAGGCTAATAAACATAAGTCCGAAAATGGACCACAGTTCATTAATAATTTAACAAAACAAGTAACAAAGGTTGTCGAAGAAAATCTTTCAACCAGCATAAAAACAACGAATATTTAACAAATTGGAAAATAATCAAGTCATAATAAGTGTTCAATATGCGCACCATTTACCTTTAAACAGAAACGGATACGTTTTTTAAATGAACTTCTAATGCGTTCAAAGATACCGGGAATTTGTTTTACTGCGTCAAAAGCATTACTAATTTTATTTTTCAAACCCTGCACATTTTGAACGCCTTCAGAATAAACTACTTGTTTTAAATGTCCCCAAAACCAAAAATCTAACGGATTTAAATCTGGTGAACGAGGTGGCCACGGGACAGGACCTCCTCGGCCAATCCACTTATTGCCAAATCTGTTATTTAGGTATGCTCGAGTAGCGCGTGCATAATGTGGTGGTGCTCCATCGTGCATAAAGTAGCAATCTTCTAGAATTTGTTGAGGTAATTCATCAAACGCCTCTGTAAGCTCATTTTGTAAAAAATGTATGCAAGCATCGGCTATCAATATCGTTGGAAGAAAAAATGGACCTAATAACTGATCTTCTATAACTCCAGCCCATACATTAACACTGAATCGCCACTGATGATGAGTTTCTAGTATTGCATGGGGATTTTCATTACTCCAAACGTGCGCATTATGAATATTAAAAATTTCGCTTTGAGTAAATGTTGCTTCATCCGTAAAAATGTTTATGGGAAAGTCGACGTTTACTACCTCTTCCTGTATGGCCCACCTACAAAAATCTTTCTTTTACAGAAAATGATGGCGATCATTTTCTGTTAGAGCTTGAACGGTGTTGTAATGATAAGGATAAACTGCTCCCTTAAAATGAGGTGAACGGTTGTTTTGTTAATGCTGGTTGAGGCATTTTCATCAATTCTTCTCAAAACTGCTTCTTCTAATTCCACCGACCTTGTGTAATGTCTCTCCGTGGAATGGCTGTGGGTTACGCTTCCCGTTTCTTTTAATCTGAGAAATAGTCTGCTAAAGGTGTGACTATTAGGCAATCGTCTGTTCGGAAACCTTTGCGCGTAATGATGAGCTGCTAACGACGCATTTCCATCGGCTAGTCCGTAACAATACACCATATCCGTCATCTCTTCCTTGGAGTAATTAATAGGAGCCATACTTAATAGTTTTATTAAATTAAATAGTAAAATAATAATTTTGCAATTATTTTTTTTTTTTTGATTATAAAAACAAGTTAAAATTCATGATGTTAACAACATCAACTTATGTAACTAAATCTTTGAATATCTCGAAAATGGCTTTTTTTATTTTCGATCAGAGAATACGCTGATGCAGTATTGTACAATCGTTGCGGGACACCTGTATATTATCTAATTACCGCTACCGTAATAATTTTACTCGAACATTCTCTAGATAGTTTCCAAAAGTATCTTTGGTGTTTTGTTGCTTCTCGTAAACACATAAATTATCTTTCAAATGACTAGAATGATGTATTAGAATTCTATTATTTATTTGGCAAGGGAAATGTCACCACACATCATTAAATTTGAGCTTATATTGCAACGATTCGTAAGAGTCATATTTAAGGACTCATATCTGTGTCAGTAGGATCGCCAGTTTTTTTTCCAAGCCGAATTGATGAGAAAAAATGTAGTTGTTTGAAGTTTAAAGAAAAACTGAGGTCAAGGTAAAAAGGTGAAAGTGTCTATCAGCCAGATCATTACTATTAGTTCTTTCAATAGTTCTTTGCATACTATCCACCACCGTTTGAACGTGACTACGTCCTAAGTATTTTTGCTATACTGTGATTTCAGTTAGCTTCGCAAGTTTTCTTTAATTCTCATCAGAACAAGAATAATAAAATTATGAATCATTTATCTGCTTTTACTTTCGTTTGTAAATCATTTCAGATGAATAAAAACCATCTTTAGTCTGCAAATCAAAGAACGTCATGTGAACTGCTAATTGTTCTGTAATATATCATGGATACATTATTTGGTGCTAGTAGTGCCTCGCTTCCTGTATACTACACAGGAAGTAATCGTTTCATTAATATTGTTGAGTTTGTACCCTCTAGTTCTTTTTAAGACTTATAAGGACGTTTTTTATTTTCCTCTGTTTATCCTCTAACAAAAAACAATATTTATATCAATATACAAAAAAAAAAGAAAACTAATAATAATGATAAACTTAACAAAATCAATAACAAACGCTCAAATTCCGTACATATTTCTTGAAAACAAGAGGCGAGGCAACTAATAAATCAATATTGTTACAATGGGTATTGAAAAAGTGCATTAAACGTAATAAGGGTAAGTACGCACAGGCTAAAGACCTAGAGGCAGGTAGATAGAAAAGTGGCTGTATTCGGGTTACATAAGACGGTGCATTAAAGCGAACCTCCCGCACGAGCTTCATGGAATCAACCAAACCACGAACCAATCTATATAAGAACATCATATCAGTAAAACCTCGGCGACCACTTAAAGATGTGATTCCAAAAACCAAACAACGCTGGGCATAAGAACAATACGGAAGCTTAAATTTGTGGACCAGGTTTCTTTGTAAATCCTCCAAATGATCTATATAGACAGCGTATGAGGGATTCCAAACCACCGAAGTGTAATTCCAAACACTACCAACATACGCTGCATACAAGGAACTGATGGTCCGGATATTGGTAAAAGGACGTGATACTCGAATAATAAATCCCATACTTTTTGAGGCTTCAGACATAACCGTATCAACATTACCGCAATAGAGCAATTTTGAATCAAGAACAACGCCCAAGTTCCTAATTTGGGAAGTAACATTTACCGAATGAGTTCAAAACGGTACTCAAAATTTATATGGTATCTTTTTCTGCTGAATGTAATACTATAGCACTTATCGTAATTCAGAAACAAGTAATCTTTTAAGCAATACTCTTACAGACGTTCCAGATCCTGCTGAACCGTTAAACAGTCAGACATGGATCCAATTCCAGAAAAGATCTTACAATCATCCGCGTACTGCAAAAAATTGGAATGAAGAAAGCACTCATTAATATCATTGATATAAACCAAAAACAAAATCGGTCCGAGGTGACTGCCCTGTGGTACGCCCGACGTAACGGATTTAAAATTAGAAACAAAACTGTCCACCTTAACTGCTTGACGTCTGTTCGAAATGTAAGAAGCAATCCATGATAGCAAGACATTCGACAAGTTAAACTTACCGAGTTTTTCCAAGAGAATACAATGATGTATCCTATCGAATGCCTTGCTAAAGTCTGTGTAAATGGCGTCAACCGTCAACCTGAAGGCCGTCATTCATGGATTTCTGAATATAGTTTACAAACTCAACCAAATTCGTTTCAACCGACCGTCCACACAGAAAACCATGTTGTTGATGAATAAATTGAAGTTGAAGGTTAAAGTATAATTTATTGTAAATTAATTTTTCAAAAACTTTCGAAATAATGGAAAGAAGCGAAATTGGACGATAGTTGTTTCTTACCGGATTTGAAGATCGGTATTATATAGGCTTTTTTCCATTCCGTTGGAAATATGGAGAGTTTCACAGACTGAGAGAAAATATGAAACAAGGGTGCAGCAAGCTCTTCCGCGCAGCGGACGATGAGCTTACCCGGTAGACCGTCCGGACCAGGGCCTAGTTTAGGGTTAATATGACTTAGAAGGGATGCTACATCCTGTTGTGAAAACCAGCGACAGGTTTCACCAAGAAAGGTACTAGAGAAATAACGATCATCAAGTTTCCCGTCAATATATACAGAAGAGAAGTAGTCGGAGAATAGTTCAGATATTTGTTGTCCATTATCAGCTAAATTGCCATCATATTCCATCTCAGCCGGAATGCCACCCCCACCACGCTTTTTGCTCTTAACAAATGACCAAAGATGAGAAGGAGAATCGATTAGGAAATCTTGTATGCGTTTGAGGTAGGAGGTGTAGTCAGAGGCAATTAACGCCTTAGTTCGTTTACGAAATACTTTAAAAGAGAGAAAGTCGTCAGAATAGCCCCATTTATGCCGCTTTTATGGTTGATGGGGAATACCAGTCAGTAAAACGACCACTACGTGTGGAGCCACGCGGGATAAAGTCGCCCATGCACCGATGAAGAACCGAATAAAATGCCGTAACACATTGATCAACATTCAAGTGATTAAACACAGAACACCAATCCACGGCTATTAATGCACTTTTAAGATCAGCATAATCTGCGCGACCAAACCGCCAACCAATCTGGTGACAACTCCTCAGACAAAGAGTCCGGCTTAAACAAAAGGTAAATTCTACAGCAGGATGATGAGCATCCAAATTGACTAGCAGGCCATCGCAGGAAAATACAGAGTTAATTAAATTTGAATTACATAAGATTAGATCCAATGTTCTACCATTACAATTTACAATGTTGTTGAACTCAAAAAAAACCATAATAGGAAATCATAAGAAGGAACTCCTTCGCTCTAGCATCCAAGCCACCCACAGGAATGGGGCCGCATCCAGAAGAGACAGTCCAGGAGATACACGGAATATTGAAATCCCCGACGATTAATAGCGGGGTGTCCGGAAATTGATCGCGCACATCTTGAAGTTTATGAACAAAAACACTAAAAGGGGTCGGATCATTCGGCGGTAAACGCAACAAACAATCACCCGCGTATTTTCACAGCGCACGGACAGCCACAAATCTTCAGCATCCGTCGCAAGCAGTGGCATTGGGGTAACCGGAATATCCCTACGAACCGCCACGAGAACACCACCGCCATCAGATTTTCCACTGTCAGAGGAACTTCTATCACGGCGAAAAGTGACGTAGTTGTTACAAAAGATTTCACTGTCGAAGATCGAATCATTCAAATTTGTTTCAGTAAGACAAATTAAGTCATGAGCAAGGTTCATAGAATTTGCGTAACAAGTTTCGGTTTTCGTTCGTAAGCCTCGCACATTCTGGTAGTAGATCGTAAAAGAGAACATTGAACAAACAGAAATAATTTGAAACTACGAAAAAAGTCGGCAGATCTAAAGCTTTAGAGCTTGCTCTAAAGCTTGTTTATCATCCGATTTGATGACCATTACCCGCGCCCTGTCCTTACGACGAACGTGAATAATGCAGGTCCTCAGCCAGCAGTATTTATAGCCTTTCTCTCGACATTTCTAATTCGTATTCCTGAAGTGTTGCATTGAGAGACGTAAGATGTTCGCTTATAAACAATTTCCCAGTATCGTTGTTTCTACGATAAGTCTTTGCAGCAGATAAAAATTAATCTCGCAAGTTTCGAGATAGGAACTTGATCACGACATTTCTGCTTCTATTGCTGTCGCCGACACCGTTCTCCCCGGAAAGATTCCGAGAAGGGAGTCGTTGTATAGCATCAACATTATTCCCAGTTACAGGACAGTTGATAGCCACACCGATTCGTGAAACCACAGACTTAAGATCTTCGTCCTTTTTCTCTGGAATTCCAGATAAGATTAAATTATTTAAACGGGAGTATTGTTCCAAATTCTCAACTCGGGAGGTCAAATCACCGACGACAATTTTCCAACTTACATCTCAGAATTTCTTGAAATTTTCTTTTCTTCCAATGACTCTTTAGCAAATACAAACAAATTCAGTTACGTCTTATTTCAAAAAGCTCTCCTTTATAATATTTAAACTATATAAAAAACTTCTTACTTGCTTAATATCAGTTTATACGGAACCGGTATCGAGCTTAGCCCATCATCAGCCGAATCTACGTAAAAATTTCATTACGATCAATTAAATGTAATGAGAAACATAATAAAAATATTACAATCATAAACTTACTGTCAAATAGTTAAAAAGTAACCCACGACGTCATTAAAACAAAAATTATGAAAAGAGTACACATTGAAATATATCAAGCAATAATGATGTATGTTATTGTGAACAATTAAAGTTAAAAACACAGTGTATAAATAAAATTGTATAGATAAAATATTGTAAAACACTTTAAAAAGAACGAAACGACGAACAAAACATGACATGAGCACGAGAAAAACGACTATGAAACAGAAAAATAAAGCCGGATACAAGAGCCTAAACGAAAAACGATATGAATTTTTAACAAAAATTACAGACAATAAAAAATATAACCAATAAATAACATAATTCGCATCACTCTATATAGGATAATCTTTTAACTAAAGGGTTATATTCAATGTCGATTTGATCATTCAATAATGTGTATTCTTTTTTTCTCTTGAATTTATAAATTTCATATTGTTCTAGTAAGTCCA
>NW_019281750.1:0-13129 GCF_000648695.1 Onthophagus taurus | reverse complement strand
TAGGCAAAATTTTTTCAAATTATCGATTTTTTATTTTCCCTGTGAATAGTACAAAAACGAAATTCACGATTATCTTCCAAATTATTGTTTGTATCAAAAATTTTTTCAAATAAAACTTGTTCAGAATTAAACAAGAAACAACGTTTGTAGGCAACATTTTTGAAAATTATGACTTTTTTAATTTCCCTGTGAATAGTACAAAAAATCTAATTCACGATTATCTTCCAAATTATTGTTCGTATCAAAAAATTTTTCAAATAAAACTTGCTCAGAATTAAACAAGGAACAGTGTTTGTAGACATCATTTTTGAAAATTATGACTTTTTTAATTTCCCTGTGAATAGTACAAAAAATCGAATTCACAATTATCTTCCAAATTATTGTTTGTATCAAAAAAATTTTCAAATAAAACTTGTTCAGAATTAAACAAGGAACAACGTTTGTAGGCAACATTTTTTCAAATTATCGATTTTTTATTTTCCCTGTGAATAGTACAAAAATTAAATTCACGATTATCTTCCAAATTATTGTTTGTATCAAAAAAATTTTTAAGTAAAACTTGTTCAGAATTAAATAGGGAACAACGTTTGTAGGCAACATTTTTTCAAATTATTGATTTTTTAATTTCCCTGTGAATAGTACAAAAATTAAATTCACGATTATCTTCCAAATTATTGTTTGTATCAAAATATTTTTCAAATAAAACTTGTTCAGAATTAAACAAGGAACAACGTTTGTAGGCAACATTTTTTCAAATTATCGATTTTTTTTATTTTCCCTGTGAATAGTACAAAAATTAAATTCAAAATTATCTTCCAAATTATTGTTTGTATTAAAAAATTTATCAAATAAAACTTGTTCAGAATTAAACAAGGAACAGTGTTTGTAAGCACCATTTTTTAAAATTATTGATTTTTTAATTTCCCTGTGAATAGTATAAAAAATCGAATTCACGATTATCTTCCTAATTATTGTTTGTATCAAAATATTTTTCAAATAAAACTTGTTCAGAATTAAACAAGGAACAACGTTTGTAGGCAACATTTTTTCAAATTATCGATTTTTTAATTTCCCTGTGAATAGTACAAAAAATCGAATTCACGATTATCTTCCTAATTATTGTTTGTATCAAAATATTTTTCAAATAAAACTTGTTCAGAATTAAACAAGGAACAACGTTTGTAGGCAACATTTTTTCAAATTATTGATTTTTTAATTTCCCTGTGAATAGTACAAAAATAAAATTCACGATTATCTTCCAAATTATTGTATGAATCAAAAAATTTTTCAAATAAAACTTGCTCAGAATTAAACAAGGAACAATGTTTGTAGGCAACATTTTTTCAAATTATCGATTTTTTATTTTCCCTGTGAATAGTACAAAAAATCGAATTCACGATTATCTTCCTAATTATTGTTTGTATCAAAAANATTATATCATAATGCCTCAGCCGGAGGCAACCTCTCCTTCCGATTAAATATAAGTAATCTGTATAATCCGGTATTCTATATACAATACCTAGGCAATTTATAGAATACCTAAAACGTTTAGGTAATATATGAAATATTATTAATTTTATACTTTGCTTTAAAAATTGATAAATACAGACCGAAATCTTTTTATTTTCACATTGCCGGTCGAGCAATAAGTACTCTGTGTAATCCCTAGAGTAGGCATATATATATATAGACGGTAACATATATATATAATATAAACCGGCTTAATTTGGCTAAACAAAATTTTCAACTGTTTAGCTGTCAAACTGTTTAATAAGATTCCGAGCATGTTGATTTTTTAAAATACTCAAAAAAGTATTAAAAAAAAAGTATTAAAATACTTTTAAATAACTAGTAAAAATTGACATCAAAGAAAGCGGATTCTGCATTCGAGATTGTAATTACTTTTAACAAAACATTTTTGAAAATTATCATTTTTTTAATTTCCCTGTGAATAGTACAGAAATGAAATTTAAGATTATTTTTCTAATTATTGTTTGTATCAAAATATTTTTCAAACAAAACTTGTTCAGAATTAAAAAAGGAACAAAGTTTGTAGGCATCATTTTTTAAAATTATCAATTTTTTAATTTCCCTGTGAATAGTATAGAAATGAAATTTAAGATTATCTTCCTAATTATTGTTTGCATCAAAATATTTTTCAAATAAAAATTGTTTAGAATTAAACAAGGAACAAAGTTTGTAGGCATCATTTTTGAAAATTATCAATTTTATAATTTCCCTGTGAACAGTACAAAAAATCGAATTCACGATTATCTTCCTAATTATTGCTTGTATCAAAATATTTTTCAAATAAAACTTGTCCAGAATTAAGAAAGGAACAACGTTTATAGGCACTATTTTTTAAAATTATCAATTTTTTAATTTCCCTGTGAATAGTATAGAAATGAAATTTAAGATTATTTCCCTAATTATTGTTTGTATCAAAGTATCTTTTAAATAAATCTTGTTCAGAATTAAAAAAGGAACAAAGTTTGTAGGCATCATTTTTTAAAATTATCAATTTTTTAATTTCCCTGTGAATAGTACAGTACAAAAATGGAATTACGATTATCTTCCAAATTATTGTTTGTATCAAAATATTTTTCAAATAAAACTTGTTTAGAATTAGAAAAGGAACAACTTTTGTTGGAACCATTTTTTAAAATAATCAATTTTTTAATTTCCCTGTGAATAGTATAAAAATGGAATTTAAGATTATCTTTCTAATTATTGCTTGTATCAAAATATTTTTTAAATAAATCTTGTTCAGAATTAAAAAAGGAACAAAGTTTGTAGGCATCATTTCTTAAAATTATGATTTTTTTAATTTCCCTGTGAATAGTACAAAAAATCGAATTCACGATTATCTTCCTAATTATTGTTTGTATCAAAATATTTTTTAAATAAAACTTGTTCAGAATTAAGAAAGGAACAACGTTTGTAGGCAAAATTTTTTCAAATTATCGATTTTTTATTTTCCCTGTGAATAGTACAAAAATGAAATTCACGATTATCTTCCAAATTATTGTTTGTATCAAAAAATTTTTCAAATAAAACTTGCTCAGAATTAAACAAGGAACAACGTTTGTAGGCAAAATTTTTTCAAATTATCGATTTTTTATTTTCTCTGTGAATAGTATAAAAATAGAATATCAGATTATCTTCCCAATTATTGTTTGTATCAAAAAATTTTTTAAATAAAACTTGTTCAGAATTAAACAAGGAACAGTGTTTGTAGGCAACATTTTTTCAAATTATTGATTTTTTATTTTCCCTGTGAATAGTACAAAAATGAAATTCACGATTATCTTCCAAATTATTGTTTGTATCAAAATATTTTTCAAATAAAACTTGTTTAGAATTAGAAAAGGAACAACTTTTGTTGGAACCATTTTTTAAAATAATCAATTTTTTAATTTCCCTGTGAATAGTATAAAAATGGAATTTAAGATTATCTTTCTAATTATTGCTTGTATCAAAATATTTTTCAAATAAAATTTGTTCAGAATTAAAAAAGGAACAACGTTTGTAGGCATCATTTTTTAAAATTATCAATTTTTTAATTTCCCTGTGAATAGTACAAAAAATCGAATTCACGATTATTTTCCTAATTATTGTTTGTATCAAAATATTTTTTAAATAAAACTTGTTCAGAATTAAAAAAGGAACAAAGTTTGTAGGCATCATTTTTTAAAATTATCAATTTTTTAATTTCCCTGTGAATAGTATAAAAATGGAATTCACGATTATCTACCTAATTATTGTTTGTATCCAAAAATTTTTTAAATAAAACTTGTTCAAAATTAAACAAGGAACAGTGTTTGTAGGCATCATTTTTGAAAATTATCAATTTTTTAATTTCTCTGTGAACAGTATACAGGGTGTTCCAGTGACTCGGGGAATAAAATTAACCTCATATACTAGAGCAAAAATGATGACGATCGGTGATAAAAATTTATTATAAAAGTCTTCAAATGGCCAAGATATGGGCCATCAAAGTTCAAAAATGTTAACACATTTTTCTAAATATTTTCAATACCATTTATGGTAGAGCGTTGAAATTTGGTACAGGGTAAACAAATATCAAGCAAAATCATTGAACCAATTTTGACTTTGATCGGGCGGCGGCAACCATGCTATACAGGGAGTCCCTACATTTATTTTTGCAGTTTCTAATAGAAAATTTATTTTAGAAGCTTTTATCACTCTTAGATAATATTGATAAAAATCACCGTTTTCGTGTTAAATGCAAAAATGGTAGGCTCCCATTTCAATAACACTAAAAAAAAATGTCTAAGTCTGCCATGACGAATTCATTGACAGTTGTAAACACGCTTAGTCGTTTAAACAAATACTAAAAACCTTGTAGTGTTCGAAATGGAAAATTACACGTTTGGAGAACAAACCGATATGCTTTTAACATTGGGTGAATGTCTTGGAAATTCCGTAGCAGCCGCTAACCGTTATCGGCAAAAATTCCCGAATCGTAGAACCCCCAACAGAAAAACGTTTTCTCGAATTGAAGCCCGATTAAGAGAAAATGGATCACTAAAACATATCTTTCTGAACAACGGCAACCCTAGATCTGTTCGAACTCCTCAATTGGAAGAGTTAATTTTAGAACATGCAGAAGAAAATAGTACCACTAGTACTTCGGACATGGCTAGGCGATTTGGGACGTCAAAAACGACTGTGTGGCGTATTCTTCGAGAGCAGCAGCTTTACCCATTTCACTGCTGTAAGGTTCAGGAAGTACAGCTTACCGATTATCCAATTAGATTGGAATATTGCCAGAAAATGCAACAGAAAATACAAATTGATAATCAGTTTTTAGAAAAAATACTTTTCACCGATGAATCTACTTTTTCCAAAGATGGAATAATTAATTTAAGGAATTTACATAGTTGGGCTGAAGAAAATCCAAAATTTTTCAAAACTTGGAAATCTCAATGGAGATTTTCTCTCAATGTTTGGGCTGGGATTGTGGGGGATGTCATTGTTGGTCCCGTTTTCTTGCCGTCAAGACTTGATGGCCCTACATACCATCAACATTTGGAAGGATTGGACGAGTTCTTAGTGACGTTCCGTTAAATACCAGAAGGGACATGTGGTCTTTTTGAACATTTCCTATAGTATTTTTTATTACTTGTCTTGTTATTTTATGTATTTGTTTTATTTTTCCTGTTAGCGTTGTCGTTAAAATTAAATTTATTGTTTTGTATTATCTTTTATTAAATCAACTAAAACAAATTAAAAAGGGATTTACCTAATCTACACTTGGAAATGTTACATATATAATATTTATGACGGCTCAGTTCGATTTGCACTTGTCATGGCCGACTTAGATTTTTTTTTTAGTGTTATTGAAATCGGAACCTAACATTTTTGCATTTAACACGAAAACGGTGATTTTTATCAATATTATCTAAGAGTAATAAAAGTTTCTAAAATAAATTTTCTATTAGAAACTGTAAAAATAAATGTAGGGTTACGATCGAATAAAAAAGTTCTGAGCAAACAAATTTTAGGAACATCCTGTATAGCATTGTTCCCGCGGACCGATTCAACTTATAAATTACCCAATGGTTTTACGTGATATTAGTACCAAATTTCAGCACATTACCATAAATAGTGTTTAAGATATTTAGAAAAATGTGTTAAAATTTCATAACTTTGATGGCCTGTATCTTCGAAATTTTAGGACTTTTACTTTTTTTACATGAATCGTCATCATTTTCACTCTAGTATATGTGGTTAAATTTGGCATCATTTTTTAAAATTATCAATTTTTTAATTTCCCTGTGAATAGTACAGTATAAAAATGGAATTACGATTATTTTCCTAATTATTGTTTGTATCAAAATATTTTTCAAATAAAACTTGTTCAAAATTAAACAAGGAACAAAGTTTGTAGGCATCATTTTTTAAAATTATCAATTTTTTAATTTCCCTGTGAACAGTGTAGAAATGAAATTTAAGATTATTTTTCTAATTATTGTTTGTATCAAAATATTTTTCAAATAAAACTTGTTCAAAATTAGGAAAGGAACAACGTTTATAGGCACTATTTTTTAAAATTATCAATTTTTTAATTTCCCTGTGAATAGTATAGAAATGAAATTTAAGATTATCTTCCTAATTATTGTTTACATCAAAATATTTTTTATATAAAACTTGTTCAGAATTAAAAAAGGAACAAAGTTTGTAGGCATCATTTTTTAAAATTATCAATTTTTTAATTTCCCTGTGAATAGTACAAAAAATCGAATTCGCGATTATTTTCTTAATTATTCTTTGCATCAAAATATTTTTTAAATAAAACTTGTTTAGAATTAAGAAGTTTGTAGGCACAATTTTTCAAAATTATTATTTTTTTAATTTCCCTGTGAACAGTATAGAAACGAAATTCAAGATTATTTTCCTAAATATTGTTTGTATCAAAATATTTTTCAAATAAAACCTGTTAAGAATTAAACAAGGAACAACGTTTGTAGGCACCATTTTTTAAAATTATCGTAGATTAAATATATATATACAGTGTGTCCCCGGATAGGTGAAACGACTTATATAAAATGTAAATTTTTTTCGATATTAATTGTCAAACTTTGTGTGTCAGGTAAAGTACCTTTTCTGTTTACAGTATGGTAAAATGTTACTAAGAAATTTTATTCAGAATGAAAAGTTATGGCCATATACAAAGTTTCGGAATATTCGGCCTAGTTTGATAAAACCCATTGTTTATTATTCTCGTCAATAGTACTTTATTACGATTTTTTGTTTTTAGGTTCAGATTATTTGGAAGAAATAAACAAACCGTTCTAAAAATGTTCACAAAAAATTAAGTGTGTGTTCGCCCACAAAAGAAAACAGTTGATCATAGTTAACAGGCCGAAATAGGCCGATCAATCCGAAAATTTGCATATGGCCATAGTTTTTCATTCTGAACAAAACTTCTTAGTGACACTTTCACGTACTGTAAACAGAAAAGCTACTTTATCTGTCACAAAAAGAGTTTTTCTTTCACTGTCAAGGCTTACTTACTTTTAAAAAATTGGGCTAAACCCCAAAAAATGACAATTCATATCGAAACCAACATCGTGCATTCAACATTTTATAACGCATAGTGTTCCAGTAACAAAGATTTATCATAAAATATTGTCAAACAAAATGATAGAAACTTTTCAAAGTTATTATTAAACAACTTTGAATAAAATTAGTCGTTTTTAAAAGTATTTTATACTAAAAAAATATTCACTCAAGTGCTGCGTATTTAATTTGAGCCATAGGATGAAGAATCTACAATTTCTAGATAATCATAATAATTATTAATGATTGGCGGAATTCATCGATTCGTCTAAATATAGCTTAAAAGCATTATTACCTCACAATGATAACAAAAAACCGTCTTTACCAATTGGTCATGCTGTGTAGTAGCAAAAAAATCTTATAACACGATGGCTAAAATGTGTGGAGATTTCAAAATGGTTTATAAAGCGGATATATCAAGTATGATTGCTTCAAAGAAATATTTTGATGACATAGATTTCTTTTCAGGTCATTGTTTGCAGAAATGGCAGAACCTATGCTTCTGCGATTTAATTGTATTGAATCTTGTCTGGCATTAATGTGACCATGAATTATATACAGTATCATTATATTCAGCAAGTCAAAAATAATTTGGTTGTGATTTGGCCAAAGCTCACATCATAGCAGCATATCAGATCAAATTGAGAGGTATTAAAGATTTTTCATAAATTTGATATGATTTGGTCAAATTATATAAAGCACGATTTTGAACCAATTTAGATATAAATTTAGCCCCTCATTTAATTCTTTTTAAACATCTGTTTACCGAATCGAAAAACGACCATTTCCTGTATTACATTCTCTATGTCTTTATATGACGTGTAAACCGCGCTCGCAAACGCACACCAATACATTTCAAAAACCAATAGAAACACATGTTTCAACGCTAACGTTCATTTCCGTTAAAAACCGTTCCCAAACAAGCTTACGTTTTCACCTTTCGATTTTATTATAATAGAATGTTTTAAAACCGATTTAAAATTTTAATTAGAACTAAACGTTAAGCTCGTTTGTCATTTATAATAACCCGTATGTTAAAAATACTTGCTGTCTGCAATTTATGTTGGGTGAAAAAAGCGAATTAATTATTTAATTTGTTTGGTTTTAATCCGATTTAGAAATAATTTTGGTTTTAAAAGGGTAAATTTTTTTATTTTGTTTCTTGTTGCTCGATGAATATTCATAAGGAAAAATTTAATGGGATTAATGATCCGTGCGGGGTGATTTTTTTAAATAAAACGCCGCGCCGCGTAAAATATTCCACCTTTTTTTAATTAGAAAAACGTCCAACCAAGTTATTTTTTATTTATTAACTTATTATATTAAACTTTACCGACACGTCTTTGTGATTTATAATGTTTGGAGAAAAATAAACACTATTTTGTGTTAAGTTAATCGAATTTGACGTTAAAACTATTATTGCATCTGATGTGAAGTTAGTTCTGTCAAAAGTGACATTTGAATGACATGTTAAAGACAAAATTTACAATTTAACCTTATTTTTGCTATTAATTGACATTCTTATTATCAAATTTGATTATTTTGCATCACATGATGATTTTAATGTCAAAAGTGACATTTAAATGACATCTTATACATTAAATTTACAATTTTCTTACATTTTGACATCTTACATGACAGCTACACGTCAAATTAAATCGATAAATGTCTTAAATTTGGTAATTTTTCTTAACGTGTAGCTTTTAACATCAATAGTGACGTCTAAATGACAGATTAAAGAAAAAATTCGACTATGTGACATCCTAAATGACATCTCTACCTCATTTTTTAATACCAATTGACATTCTAACTGTCAAATTTGATTATTTTGCATCACATGATGATTTTAATGTCAAAAGTGACATTTAAATGACATCTTATACATTAAATTTACAATTTTCTTACATTTTGACATCTTAAATGACAGCTACACGTCAAATTAAATCGATAAATGTCTTAAATTTGGTATATTTTGCATCACATGATGATTTTAATGTCAAAAGTGACATTTAAATGACATCTTATACATTAAATTTACAATTTTCTTACATTTTGACATCTTAAATGACAGCTACACGTCAAATTAAATCGATAAATGTCTTAAATTTGGTAATTTTGCTTAACGTGTAGCTTTTAACATCAATAGTGACGTCTAAATGACAGATTAAAGAAAAAAGTCGACTATGTGACATCCTAAATGACATCTCTACCTCATTTTTTAATACCAATTGACATTCTAACTGTCAAATTTAATTATTGTGCATCATATGATGATTTTAATGTCAAAAGTGACACTTAACTGACATCTTAAACATTAAATTTACAATTTTCATAGAGTTTGACATTCTAAATGACATCTCTACCTTATTTTTTGCTACTAATTGACATTCTAACTGTCAAATTTGATTATTTTGCATCACATGATGATTTTAATGTCAAAAGTGACATTTGAATGACATCTTATACATTAAATTTACAATTTTCTTACATTTTGACATCTTAAATGACAGCTACACGTCAAGTTGAATCGATAAATGTCATTTTGTCCGTTACATTTGGTAATTTTGCTAATCGTGTAGCTTTTAATATCAATATTATATATTATTTATATTATATATTTCGACTATTTGACATTCTAAATGACATCTACCTTATATTTTTTACTATCAATTGACATTCTAACTGTCAAATTTGATTATTTTGCATCACATGATGATTTTAATGTCAAAAATGACATTTAAATGACATCTTAAACATTAAATTTACAATTTTCTTAAAATTTGACATTCTAAATGACATCTCTACCTTATCTTTTGCTACTAATTGACATTCTAATTATCAAATTTGATTATTTTGCATCACATGATGATTTTAATGTCAAAAGTGATATTTAAATGACATCTTATACATTAAATTTACAATTTTCTTACATTGTGACATCTTAAATGACAGCTACACGTCAAGTTGAATCGATAAATGTCATTTTGTCCGTTAAATTTGATAATTTTGCTTAACGTGTAGCTTTTAATATAAATAGTGACGTCTAAATGACAGCTTAAATACAAAATTGAACTATTTGACATTTTAAATGACATCTTTACCTTATTTTTTTGATATCAATTGACATCCTAAGTGTTAAATTTGATTATTTTGCATCATACGAAGATTGTAATGTCAAAAGTGACATTTAACTGACATCTTAAACATTAAATTTACAATTTTCATAGAGTTTGACATTCTAAATGACATCTCTACCTCATTTTTGACCACCAATTGATATTCCAACTGTCAAAAATGATCATTTTGCATCACATGATGATTTTAATGTCAAAAGTGACATTTGAATGACATCTCATACATTAAATTTACAATTTTCTTACATTTTTACATCTTAAATGACAGCTACACGTCAAGTTAAATCGATAAATGTCATTTTATCCGTTAAATTTGGTAATTTTGCTTAACGTATATCTTTTATCATCAATAGTGACGTCTAAGTGACAACTTAAAGACAAAATTCGATTATTTGACATTCTAAATGACATATTTATCTTATTTTTTTTATATCAATTGACATTCTAAGTGTAAAATTTGATTATTTTGCATCATACGAAGATTTTAATGTCAAAAGTGACATTTAAATGACATCTTAAACATTAAATTTACAATTTTCATAGAGTTTGACATTCTAAATGACATCTCCACTTTATTTTTTGCTACTAATTGACATTCTAACTGTCAAATTTGATTATTTTGCATTACATGATGATTTTAATGTCAAAAGTGACATTTGAATGACATCTTTAACATTAAATTTACAATTTTCTTTCATTTTGACATCTTAAATGACAGCTACACGTCAAGTTAAATCGATAAATGTCATTTAACCGTTAAATTTGGTAATTTTGCTAAACGTGTAGATTTTAATATCAATAGTGACGTCTAAATGACAGCTTAAAGAAAAAATTCGACTATGTGACATCCTAAATGACATCTCTACCTCATTTTTTAATACCAATTGACATTCTAACTGTTAAATTTGATTATTTTACATCATACGAAGATTTTAATGTCAAAAGTGACATTTAAATGACATCTTAAACATTAAATTTACAATTTTCATAGACTTTGACATTCTAAATGACATCTCTACCTCATTTTTTAATACCAATTGACATTTTAACTGTCAAATTTGATTATTTTACATCATACGAAAATTTTAATGTTAAAAGTGACGTTTAAATGACATCTTAAAGATTAAAATTACAATTTTTTTAAAATTTGACATTCTAAATGACATCTACACCTTATTTTTGACAACCAATTGATATTCCAACTGTCAAAAATGATCATTTTGGATCACACAAGGATTTTAATGTCAAAAGTGACATTTGAGTAACAACTTAAAGATGAAATTTATAATTTTCTTAGAGCTTAACATCTCTACCTCATTTTTTGATATCAATTGACATTTTAACTGTCAAATTTGATTATTTTGCATCATACGAGGATTTTAATGTTAAAAGTGACATTTAAATGACATCTTAAAGATTAAATTTACAATTTTCTTAGAGTTTGACATCCTAAATGACATCTCTACCTCATTTTTAACCACCAATTGATATTCTAACTGTCAAAAATGATCATTTTGGATCACACGAGGATTTTAATGTCAAAAGTGACATTTGAGTGACATCTTAAAGATTCAATTTGCAATTTTCTTGTATTTTGACATTCTAAATGAAGGCTGCACATAATTTTTGCGAAAATTTGACATTGTAACTGTCAAATTTGGTCATTTTATGTCATAACAAGCACTTTAATGTCAAAAGTGACATTTTTGTGATATCCCAAAGATTAAATTTACCATTTTCTTGTGTTTTGACATTCTACATGAAGGCTGCACATCATTTTCGTGACAAATTGATGTTGTAACTGTCAAATTTGGTAATTTTATGCCATAACAAGCACTTCAATGTCAAAAGTGACATTTTTGTGACATCTCAAAGATTAAATTTACAATTTTCTTGTGTTTTGACATTCCAAATGAAGGTTGCACATCATTTTTGTGACAAATTGACATTGTAACTGTCAAATTTAGTCATTTTATTCCATAACAAGCACATTAATGTCAAAAGTGACATTTTAAGGACATCTCAAAGATTCAATTTGCAATTTTCTTGTGTTTTGACATTCTACATGAAGGCTGCACATCATTTTTGTGACAAATTGATATTGTAACTGTCAAATTTGGTCATTTTATGCCATAATAAGCACTTTAATGTCAAAAGTGACATTTTTGCGACATCTTAAAGATTAAATTTGCAATTTTCTTCTATTTTGACAGTTTAAAGGAAGGCTGCACATCATTTTTGTGACAACTTGACATTGTAACTGTCAAATTTGGTAATTTTATGCCATAATAAGCACTTTAATGTCAAGAGTGACATTTTTGTGAAATCTTACAGATTAAATTTACCATTTTCTTGTACTTTGACAGTCTAAATGAAGGCTGCACATCATTTTTGTGACAAATTGACATTGTAACTGTCAAATTTGGTCATTTTATGCCATAACAAGCACTTTAATGTCAGAAGTGACATTTTTGTGACATCTCATAGATTAAATTTGCAATTTTCTTGTGTTTTGACATTCTAAATGAAGGCTGCAAATCATTCTTTTGACAAATTGACGTTATAACTGTCAAAATTGGTCATTTTATGCCATAACTAACATTTAAATATCAAAAACGACATTTGTCTGACATCCTAAAGATTAAATTTGTAATATTCTTGTATTTTGACATTCTAAATGAAGGCTGCACATAATTTTTGTGACAACTTGACATTGTAACTGTCAAATTTGGACATTTTATGCCACAACAAGCACTTTAATGTCAAAAGTGACATTTTTGAGATATCTCAAAGATGAAATTTGCAATTTTTTTCTATTTTGACATTCTAAATGAAGGTTGCACATCATTTTTGTGAAAAATTGACATTGTAACTGTCAAATTTGGTCATTTTATGTCATAAGAAACATT
>NW_019281748.1:0-12948 GCF_000648695.1 Onthophagus taurus | reverse complement strand
AAATTTTTTTAAAACTTAAAACAATAAATTTTGATTTTAATAAATCAAAACAACAGAAACATAATATGTTGCACCTACAAACTGTGCTCAAGCTGACCGCCATTCGCCGCCAAACAGTGCTGAAACCGGCTTCTCACTTCATTATGAGTAACTTTTCTAAGAGTATCACAACTTATCGTATTACAAGCATCACGAATTTTTTGTTTAAGATGTTCTACGTTGTTTGTGAGAGTACCGTATACAATGTTCTTGATTGTGCCCCATAAAAAGAAATCCAGGCAGCTTAAGTCTGGTGACTTAGCTGGCCAACGCACTGGACCAGATCTTCCTATCCATCTCTCAGGATATACGCGGTTCTAACCCGGTCTAAACCCTGACTGGTTATCAGGTATGATGTTATACAGCAATAGGTGTTCACGTAACTGAGAAAAAACTATTTTTTTTAGTGCTTTAGAAAGAGCAGGTAATATGCTTATAGGTCTAAAATCAGTTAACTTTTGGTAATAAAGTGACTGTAGAAACCTTCCAATACTCAGGGAAAACGGCTTCCAAGAGACATGAATTAATGATATGCGTAATCATATCCAATAAGAATAGACACTTCTTCACACCATCGTTCAACAAGTAAAAGCGCCTGCTGCATTCTGTAATAAAGAAAATTGTCAGGTTCACGTCTTAACAAGTTAGCCACGTCATCGGTGTA
The DNA here is from genome assembly GCF_000648695.1 of Onthophagus taurus. Taxonomy (NCBI): domain Eukaryota; kingdom Metazoa; phylum Arthropoda; class Insecta; order Coleoptera; family Scarabaeidae; genus Onthophagus; species Onthophagus taurus. The sequence goes on along the minus strand of NW_019281748.1, from coordinate 12,245 downwards.
ACGAACTGTGAAGAGATATTTATTGCTTAACTCACGAATGAGATCATCAACTATTAAGCATCAGAGAAGCGGTGAGAGTGCCCCACTACCATGTGTAGGGCGCTATCCACAGATTAACCTTTGATATAAGCATGTTGCTGCAAGTGCAAAGGAAACACTCCGTATTACAGTATGAAAAGCAAACAATTTTTTAAAATTTCGTAAAGTGTAAAATGTTGTTATAATATTGTAATAAATTATGATCAATGTTATTATTTGAATTGTTCAAGAAATAATTACTGAATTCATCTGCATCACATAAACGTTCAGGAACAAAAAGTCTATGCTTACGCTCAATGCCCAACTTATTATATGTTTTCCATAAATCGCGAGTATTTTTATTTTGAAAAATAGTATTTATGTAATCCCTCCGTTCCCTACGTATCGCAGATGTAACATAATTCGTTAGCGATTTGTAGTATTCCCAATCTTCTTGTGTCTTAGTGACTTTATCCCTTAAATCCATCATAGTCCTAACAACGAAGCTAGTCAAGCTGCACTTGATTGCGAGATTTTAATAATCTTCTCTGGCACATGTTTATCAAACATATAAAGTAAATGTGTATTGAAAAAATGCCAATCAATGGAAGGCAAATCATTATCAAAATCTTCTTGTTTAAAGCTCGAATAATCCTTGAGTGTTCTAAATATTTTATAAGTTTCACATTCAACTGCCATCGACAGAGTGTATTAAATCAACAGTGCCAGAGTTATCGATAAGCGATATTCGTTCAGGAATTATGATTAAATCTATTAAGGAAAAAGTAGAAGAAAAGACTCTAGTAGGAGTGTTTATAACCTGTTTATAACTATACGCTTCAAGAAAAGTTTTAAGTTTTGCAATTTGCTTACAATTTGCACGAGATCATGTTCAATGCAGAGTGTCGAAACGTACTGTTCTCAGACGAGTCGAGGTTCGGCTTGTACTTTCCAAATAGTCGAGAGAGAGTTTAGGGAAGAGCAAGAGGGCGTTATGCTCAGTGCAACTTCTTTGAAAGAGTAGAATACCAAGGAGGTTCTGTAATGGTTTTGGGAAGGAATTTGCATCGAAGCACGTACGAAGCTTTCCTTTATCAACAGCAATCTAAACGCGGCACGGTATATTGAAGAATCTGATCACGTGATTCCGTTCGGCCCATTTATTGGTGACAACTTCATGTTCTAGCACGAGCTCCTATACAGCCCTCATAGTATCTCAATACTTGGATGATTTGGATATCAGCAGAATGGAATGGCCTGCACGTAACCCTGATTTAAACCCCATAGAACATATGTGGGGTATGCTAGGGAGACGAGTTAGAGCCTGTAGTGCCACTATACAAACGCTATAGTATGATCTCCGAATAGCGCTAGAAGAAGAGTGGAACCAGATTCTCCAAAATGAAATTCAAAACCTGATTCGAAGTATGCCTCGAAGGATAATGCAACTGGATAAGGAATCGCAACTGATACTGAACTGAAGGGAGTTAAATCCCATCTGCATATATGTGGTCTACAACCTACTACCACAGAGGACGTACTGGTTAGATACGTAAAAAATAAAAAAGTTGAAAATGCAAAATATGAAAAGTTTTGCTCTAGAAGACCCGATGACTATGATTCATGAATATGAATAATATGAATATGATCATACACAACCGGACTTTTGGCCAGTGGGAGTTCGAATAACTCGTTTTTTAGAACGAATTTACAGGAAAACGCATCCAATATAACCCAAAAGTTATAATTCATGGAAAACTTATTGAGACCAGCATACAGAGTGTTCAGCCTATGGTGCAGCTACTCAACATTAACATTTCTAAATTTCTCTCAACATTCTAAATAGTACGGATGTAGAATATGTTATTATTACGGAACATTGGTTAAACGATGAAGAATTACGTCACGTCAATTTCACCAATTATAGAGTTGAGTCGGCATTCTGCCAGTCAGGTGTCATCCGGGGAGGATGTCTAATTTTGGTAAAAGACGGCAAAAAGTTTATTGAGAGGCCGGATCTAAGCGTCTTGTCAATAGAGAAACATATTGAGATATCTGCCATTGAATCACAAAAAAATCAATATTATTGGTATATGTCGCCCTCTAAGCGGCAATTCTAGGGTATTCTTCGAAAGATTTCAGGATTTACTACGCAATATAGAAGAAGAAATGCTAATTAAGAAGGTATTCATTCTAGGTGACTTCAATATTAATGTACAGGCGTATAAAAACTACGAAGTGATTTTATAACAAGATTTATTACAAAGTCACAATTTACATTGTGTCTTTCATGAGACATCAAGAGAAACTGCAACAACTAAGTCATGTATTGACATCATCATTACCAATTGGAACGAAGAACAATACGACAGAGAAACGTTGAATCTTCACGTGTCCGATCATTATGCCCAATTATTAAAATTGCGTAACAAGAACAATAAAGCTGAAACGAAAAAAGAAGTTATTAAAGGACGGGACATAAGTGATTCAAATGCTTACCATTTTGCTGCAGATATGTCACAGTATTTCTTTTCTGAAAATGTAGGAGCTACTTTAGGTATTCGAGTGGTTGTATTAATGCAGATTACAAGACCCAGATGGTCAGAGCAGAGATCAGGGAGGACATTAACAGGCGAGATGAGCGGTCTTACGTTGTTTGTGCAGAAGATTAAATCAGGCTTGGAGTTGGGATTATTTGCCATGACAAACGTCGGGGGTGTTGCGATGCGCACAAAATTTGACATAGTCACAAATTGTTTTCTTCTATCTTACTAAAAGGATGTATATAAGCCAACAATATATGTACTCTTTCTGTGCCAATCATAAAAGTAAAATGGAAGGCGTTGTTTAGTGGAGAATTTATTCTGGGAGGATTAGCTTTTCCAATTTGTAATGCAGGATCGCCCATAACCACCGCTCGCCTCTGACGGGGTGTTCACAATATTTCCCAATTCTTGGATCATTGTCCAATCCCTGAAGTTAATTAGCGATTTGGCTTCAGTTTCAACGAACATCGCACCGTGAATGCCGTTTACAGAAATATAGTTTCCAATTAGGTGTTTTTTTGGGACATAGCTGTTAATGTTTGCATACAGTAACTTTATCTCAGTCATTGCTGATCTTGCAAAATCATGGTTTGGGTGCCGTGGATCGGTTCGGTGGGTGAAGGTTTATTTGCGTCTTTTAGGTCAATCATGATTATATACGAAGGGTATGGGGAAAGAACAAGGTATGTCCTTTAGACTAACAACGGAGTAACTTGAATGTTAAAGTTAATTACGCAAACTACTTAGCGTTTTGGTTTTGCAGTAACCACAAATAATTTAAATAAATCTTACTATATGTTTATTGTATGTCTCAACATGTAAATACAAATATTTTTCGTCAGTGTATCTGATAATAAAATAAAACTAATTCGAAGGTATTACAAATGTGAAAAAAACGAGGAATGTCCCCTATTCATGCGGTAGATCGGTAAAAAACTTGACAGCAACTGGGCCACAGAATTGCTTCAGCACCATTAAATCCTTAAACTTATCTTTATTTACTGGAATAAGATCTGCAACGAATATAAAAAATGTGAACGTTTATCGACATTCATGGTCGTGAATATACAAACATATTTTTAATAGGACAGCGACCAATCAAAAAATAAAATTTATATCATTTTTTCTCTTACGAACTTCAAATTAGGAAATCACAGATGGGTTGGTATCGTAGATGCAGCTTTGTCCATCTGTGGTTTCCAAATTTGAATTTCGTAAGAGAAAAATTAGTATAAATTTTATTTTTTGCTTGGTCGCTATCCTATTAAAAATATGTTTATAAAAAATATGTATTTACCGGTCATACAAGTCAGTTTTATGCATGCTCACCATTGTATAGTTTATCTGGTAATTTGAATTCATTTGGCAGTAAAGTGGCTGCTTCCATCTGAATTTTTCCCTTTATTACACTTTTTTTCCAAGAACCATTGTATGTATCTCTGTTAAGTATAAATCGACAATGATCGATTGTACAGAACACTTCTTTGGTTTTTTGTACAGGAAATGGACATTTCTTCACATACAGGTTCTGTAAAAACGAAGTCCAGCCCATTACCATATTTTGAGTGACTTCTTCGATAACGAATGACGACGGTTTGGTGCGTGATACCCTTAACAGTTCAAACCAATCATCTGGAGTTTCAATTTTCGTTTTTAAATTTATGTTGCCCATATTTTTGTCGCATTCCAAATATGAATGCCCCCTTTCCGGAAAAGTTATTTTAATGCTGCTTAGTTTTTTTATGTCATGTACTACATAATGCATGAACCTGAATACAATAAAATTTTTGTTTTGCCCACCGGCACCGTCACAAAAAATGTGCAAATGCTTTGCTGTATCAGGAACATGGTTAAATAAAAAATGTACTAAAAAGAATACAACTTCATTGGGGCTTTTCTTCGAGATGGTCTCTGGATACGTGTAGAAAATAGATTCTCCTGAGTGCAAAACGTGAATATTGAACGAAAACATTGACAATTGTCTTCGATAGTACGAATGACGTACATTCGTGGAGACTTTTGGTAATGATATGTTCTTCTGGAAGTCCATCGCAATTGCAAGAAAATCAGGTCGTCGTTTTGCATTTAGGCGAGCATTCTTTTTTCGATCATAAAAAGTTTGAGCCTTTCTTTTGTGTATTTCATTGGCCAAGGTGAGCTGTTTGATTTCGTCAGCATTGCTATCGGTGGATAATGTTCTTAATATGGCATGAAACTTATCGCATGTAGAACAGGTATCTGTTCTTGGATACCCGAATGACAAATTGAATTTTGTATTAAATATATGTTTGTATGTATCATATGAAACGTTGACATTGGGATTCTTTTGTTGAAACATTCTAAACATTTTCGTAATGTTTAATTCTTCCGGAAGATATTTTTTTTTTTATCCGTTAGACTATAGTGAGATTGTCTTGCTCTAAATGAATTTATATGTCCCCAAACAGCCTCAAAATATTCCTCTTTTAGTTTTCGATGATTGACACTATGTTTCCCTCGTTGATCTTGAGGTGCAATGCCAGTGTCTTTCAGAGATTTCTGCAGGTACTCTAGTTTCCCTTTGGTTATGCCATGGACTGCTCGGAAAGCTGCAGCACACACTCCAATATCCTCAGAAGAATCATTTCGATGCACCCTTAATTTGTACGCAAATGATGCTTGGTGAAAATTTGCATTTTCTGGTTTTCTACTACGGTGAGGTTGCACAGGAATAATAGTTATTAAACCGCACAGATAAGCGTTTTGAGCATTGTGTGCTTCTAAATGATTGAAATTTTGCAGTATGTATTTTCTTTCTTCAGGTGTAGTTTTTTCATAGCATTTCAAGCGTTTACATTGGCAAGGTTTACCTTCTTCATGTGTCTGAAGCCTCAGTTTTTTCATAACCTCCGACACTCGCCCCGTCTTCTTTCGTTTCTTATACAAATTATCCTCACGAATGTCACATTCACTACTTTCACTTATGCCAGATTCAAAGCGCCTAATAGGTGGCATGGTCAATAGATTATTACGTTTTTTAACGTTTAAGCAGGTAGTTGTTCTACAGTGAAAACATAAACACAACTGACGTATAAGCACGCCGTCGTCTAACCGACAAACAGAAACGTAAACACCGCCGGCAAGAAGGACATTCCTTGTTCTTTCCGCATGCGCGCGGACATTCCTTGTTATGTTCCCCTCCATGGATTCTAAATTTTAAAATAACTAAGCATCTACCCACTTCTTTCCCCACACAATTTACTCAGTGGTAAATAGCGCAACAATCAAGTAGATGCCGTTGTAAAGTCAAAATATGTAAAAATGTGACATACCTTGTTCTTTCCCCATACCCTGCTTTTTCGGGAAGCTACATGTAATTATTACATGTAGCTTCCCGAAAAAGCAACGATTGTGTCAATTTGATGATGCTCAATGAATCTACGTTTTAGGGCATTTAAAAGCTCTTGTCGATCCCGCGGCTTGGGAGAGTTGATTTTTGTGAGATAAGTGTCGATAATTTGATCATGGATCGTAACAGGATTATGAATGCGGCTTTCTTTGGTGGTTTTATTCATGATTTCGTCTGATTTTTTGTTAGCCGATTTAATTCTAACATTGGGGACGCCTTGTATAGGTGCTTTGGGTCGCTTTTTGCATATCATAGACCAGGCACTGTGGCCTTCAATGCCACAGGACCTACACTTCTCTGGTAGTTGGAAGGTACATTTGGTGGTGCTGTGCGGACCCAAGCATTTGGAGCACTTTACTGGAACATTACATTTATCGGTGGTGTGAGCAAAATCATGGCATTTACTGCATGGAATTGGAATTGGTGGTGGAGGACGGCTCTCGTAAACTGGGAAATGACAGTTTTTATAAAAAAAAACCCTCTTGGAGTAGCCTTTGGTACGAATCAACGCATCCTGTGATTATTCTAATCTTATAGGTTGGATTGTTAGTGGCTTTTGAAATTATTCTTTTGCAGAATCTATACGATAGTTTCTGTGAATTCAGTTCGTCGCTAATTTCTTGGTCTCCAATTTCCAGATCGACGGATGTGATAACGGCCGAATACGAGACCGAAGGTATTTTTTTAGTAGAAGGAATGAGATTCTTTGCTTCAGACAACTCTGCGATTATATTTTGGTCTTTTAGGAGAGTAAGATAAGTGATTTGCTGTGTTTTATTGTTGCCGATTTAATTATGAAACCCTGCTGTGTTTTAATAATTACGTCGCGAAGGTTAAACGAGTTTTTCGTCCAAATTTCGGACAATTCAATTCTGCTCAGTGAGACAGATGGTTTTACGAAAAATACGTTATTGTATATTTTGGTTTTTTGTTGATATTTGAGAGGCCGTTCGGTGAACTGGTTTGTGGTTGATGCACGTGGAGGGCGTTTATCCGAGTTTGGTGTTTGCGAGTTTGGGAATTTTGAAAATGGAGTCACTACCGCTAGTGTTTTGTTTCTTAAACGGACGATCCGTGTGTGAGTGTTTTTTCGGACGACCCCGTTTTTTGTTACCACTACTAGACTCGCCGTGCTGGTCGGATTCAGAGGCCGAAGCCTCTGAACCTTTCGATGTTATTGTTTCCATTCACAGTCCCTGAGTTAGGGGAGTAGATAAGGTATGTACAAAAACAAAATATTTGGTTGTAGCACTAAAATTAGATCACTGAACTAGTTATTCACGCGTGATCTGTGCGAATGTCTTGAGAAGACTCAATGAATTTTTTTTAAAAACCTGTTGCATAGCAAGTTTCAAATCGTGTCGAGCGGTTAAGGTTTTTAAAAAGAGTTTATTTTTATTTAAAATCAAATTAAATCAAAACAACTTTAAAAAAAATTAACATATGACCCGACGCGCACGGTACAGCGATTAAAAGTAGACTTGATTAATTGTAGTGGTGCATCTAATTATATAGAAGCTGCTTATCTCTAACTCCTACTTCTTATTTTATTGCAACCCTACAGGATTGGCGAATGTAACTCCTCCTTGGCTAGATTGAGGATCCTCCCGGATTCTCTTAACTTTAACATTTTTGCTTTTAAAGAACTTTTTCATGAAATACACAATTAGTACGAAAACAATTATAACAATAATTATATAAAGTATATAACTATGGGTTTCGCCAAAATTTTTAATAGAATTCAATTTTTCTAAATTATTACTGTTAACAAATGTAAGATTCTCCAATTTTAATTTATTTTCATCAAATGTTATATTTAATACATTCTTATTTATAATTGGTATTGATATTGATGGCGTATCCATACTGACAGTATAAAAATTACGAATCATAATATCAGCTATCTTAAAAATACATTGATTTTTTCGATTAATTAAATAAGTGCCTTTTAATTTATGAATTTTTATCATTTTATTACAAATTTCTGACATTTCTGTTTCTTTAATTAATACAATTACCGTACCAAATTCATATTCAATTATTTCAAAATCTACTATCATTAAATTTATTAATTTACAATTTTCATTTACAATATTTCTGACTACTAACTGATATTCGCAACTTTGTAAATTTTTACTTTCAATCTGTTGTTTACACAAATACTGTTCTATAAACTTAAATTGATTTTCAATTTGAATTAAGGTATCATTGACAATAGTTGGCAATGGATGAATTTCGTAATACTGAAATATTTCATTACTTATCAAAGGTATCTGTAAAATGATCGTGTATTTATCGTTCTTTTTATATGCTTTTACTTCCGTTATTCTGTCAATTATATCAACTTGTTCTAGTAATAAATCGAAAGGAAATTTATGGTTATCATCCAAGTGTATTAATTTCATTTTTTCTATCAATTTTGAAGGAGTTATTAATAGAGGGTGTACAATTCCCCTTTTCGCATAATTTAATACGTCTATAAGTTCGTTCAAATTTCTTGCTGTCATTTCGTAGCATTCAATAATTTCATTTACATTTTTATCGAGCCATAATAACCCTAATTTATCGTCTAATCTTTTGATTTTATTTATAATCAGATCGAAATTATTTTGAACTTGAATATTAGTTTTATTTACTAATTTTGCCAAATAATGTAAACTATGATCAAGTTTTTCTTGATTTTTATCTAATTTTGTTATCAAATTGTCATACCTTTCTGCATCTGAATCATCAAGGTTGCCTGTAATGGCTTTTATTAATTTCCCTGCTATATTTATTAGTGCTCTTTTATTTCTTTCTTTTAAACTCAAAATTTCCAATTTATCGCGTATTTCATTATGTAATTTAAAAATTAATTCTGCACTTTGGTTGCTAAATCTTACGTCTGAATTAATGAAATTAAAATTAGTGTTTATAGTATTAATAACTTTTCTTAAATCTATTTCTAATACTAATTCCGCGTTTGAATGACTGTTATATGCGATTATTAACTGATGTATAATCGCTCCATTAGAATCTTTCAACCCCATCTGTTGAACAGGGGTTGAACCGGTCGGTTGAACAGGGCTGTTGAACCGGTCGGTTGATCAGGGCTGTTGAACAGGGGTTGAACCGGTTGAACAGGGGTTGNTCCAATTTTGGCCTCTAGGGGAAAAACAAAAGACGATAGCGCTATGAGGTTTTCGGCATTAGCAGTTTCTCGAAAAACGAGATCATGACATGTAAGCTACTTTTTGTCTAACTCTTATAGTTTCCGAGTTAGCCTATTCGGACATCGAATTTGAACCAGCCTGTACAAGTCGGAATATTGTTTCAAATTTTGACAATTAAATTTTTCCTACGCACGTTGAGCGTGCAAATATTGCTCATCGCTTATATCTTCTAAATTTAATTTGTTGTAAAACATGCTCTTAGGTGGTAGTGATGTATCATTTAGTTTATCGAAAGAGGTTATATAATTATAGGGAAATATACCCTTTTTCGTTAACAATTTAAAATGTTCCGGGTGTGGAAAGAATTTACGTATATTGTTAAAGTCATATATTTCGAGGTTGCCGGCTAAAGAATCTAATGAAGATGCCATAAATCTAAATGAATCCATAAATCTTAATTTAAAAAAGATATTTTCAACAGATTTGTCTTCGCTAATTACCTTATCAACCAACACTCTTTTACTAAAACTAATGTATCACTCTTTATTATTAGGTAACACATCAAGCCCATCTTTGTCTACATCACCCATTTCTTTAATAAATAAATGACAATCGTAACCGCTAAAATTATGAAAGGATATTGGAATAAAATTTTGAAGTTTGAAATTTAGATTACAATTTGTATGCGCGGGTCCTCGGTATTTACCGCTAATATGACAATGATCACGAACCTTAACCTGGTCAGAAGTAAAAGGATTTTGACAAATAAAACAATTTTCAGCCGAATCGAAATTACGTTGCTCATCGGTTGTTAAAAGTATCATTGGTTTTACGGTTTTCAAGTATTTATTATAAATAAATTTAACATCACCGATTAATTTTGTGATAAAAACTTGTGATGCATCAAGTCCCGTATATGTTTCAAATTTATTTAAACTGCTATCAATCGTGGAAACAATGTAATAAGCAAAACTGTACGGTTGATGTTCCTCAATTTTTTCCGTAAAAGATTTAGCGCTACTCTGCTTACAATAATCGATCGGTTTTAAAAGCGATTCAAAGTCAGCGTAGATGACAAAGGGAGCCATCTGAGCGAATTTATAATTGTTAAATTCTAAAATATTTTGCGGAGTTTTTAAACCGAAAAAGTTTGGTTTAGATTTTAAATCGGCTGTAGGTAAAACGGTCATCACATGATTACAATCATAAGTCTGATGTGCGAGTAACTTGTCTGCCGATGACAACCGCGTTAAACACCCATCGCAAAGATGTATAGAGCCGTTACGATTCGTACATTGACATGAAATTAATCTAGAAAGATGTTTAATTAAAACAAAACGCCCTTTCCCGTTTTCATATAAATAAAGCAAATTTATATGAATATCACGTCTTTGTTTGGTAAAATAAATTGGTCCTTCCACCGTGTATTTACCACTACTACTACTACTACTTATCAATTCGTAAACATTAATACTTAAATTATTTAATTTTTCTACATTAACGATATCTTTTAAAGTTATTGGAAATGTAATCCCGCGCAAATTAAGTACTTGACTATAATGAGGGTAGCTTGTAGTACGATCTTGATGGAGGTTGGTAGGATGAAGAGCCGCCGTCAAACACCACGCTAAACAAGCATCGTCCTCATAGTTTTTAATATTTACGCACGCATGTTTTTCAGCAATTACCTGAGGTAAACGTATATACGATGACTCGGGTATAGGTTCAAATTTATTAATATTAAGCAGGAGGTGAGATACGGAGAAGAAGGCCCACCCAGAGTCGCGTTCTTGAAATTCTTCGCTTTGAGCTAAAATTTCCCTACACATCCCAACATACACCTCATGCAAATCCGTACCCACCGAAACAACTTGAAATTTACAATTAAAATTTTTCTCGGACATTAATACGTCTTCATCCCCATTTTCATCATACGCGGCTTTAACATAATTCGCAAAAAACTCAATCTGAACCTTTATAGAGGGACCACAGCGATCTAAACTAACCTCAATCATTCGTTTAACAGCTCCTTCTGATCTTGTTAGGAACGATGATATATCATCATCGACCAACACGTCTGCGACTCTATAGGTGCAAACTCTACCTTTAAAACATGATTCCAATCTATCGACGTTATCTTCACCTTCGACNTGTATAAGAGAAAATGCGGTAAAACGGTATTGCATAAGGCTTTATACCCTTTACAGTATACCCTTATCAAGTGTTTGTTTTCCTAAGGAAAGAACTTGGCTGCAACGTTCTTATGCAGCAAACCCTTATCAAATGTGGTTACTTAAGGAAAAAGAAACTCGAGTAAAATTCCATAAAATAGATGTTTAAAAATTAAATTTTATTTAAAAAATAATTCACAACGATATAGAGAAATTTTATGATATATCTTTATTTGATATCCAAGAATTATGGGATGAATCGAATCCTAACCATTTTACGTACAACTTATCCTTCTTCCTTTTCAACACCTTTTCAACGAGGTAAACGTTGGGTTGAGCGGTCCTTTGAAGTTCGAATTCGTAAAAAGCGCCTTTAATCGGCTGGCCACGCACGTCCTCCAATAAATATGAAATTGGATCTGTTATTTTCACTTTAACGATTTTAAACAATTCAGCGGTCCAGTTGGGTAGATATCCTTTATCAAACACATGTTTATATTTACTGATACGAACGGTATCTCCAACTCTAAACTTTCCTCTGCCAGCAATTTTAATATGATTGTACACCGTATCGAGAAGTGTTTTCTCTACGGATTTCGAATTTATTTCCGATGGCTTCATTTTCGTAGTCGAATGTTTCGTACTGTTATATCGAGATGTTATATCTTTTAATAGGTGCACCCATTTATGATTTCCATATAGACTGAAGAACTTGTATATCCTCTGTTTAACGGTTCGAATTACGCGTTCAACCATCGACGCTCTCATAACGCTATACGTTGAAAAATGATTAATTTTAAAATCCGACATTAACCGCTTAAAGTGGTTGTTGTAGAATTCTTTGCCCTGGTCGTTGATGAATTTTAATATCATCGAATGTAAATATCATTCGATTATAAGCAACCAACCAGACAACACGTCTGCCTTTGCATTTTAATTTTTAAAAACAGTTAAAATTATTTAATTACTA
>NW_019281747.1:0-14816 GCF_000648695.1 Onthophagus taurus | reverse complement strand
ACAACTTTTGTTCTAAAAGTTTTTCTGTATCATGCTCGGAATACCGATTTTTTTCCATTAGTAACTTATGAAACTACGAATTCTTCTAATTTTCATATTTTCGAATATTCCTCTACATTGATGCATTTGAGAGCAAAAATGTTAGAGAACAATGTGTTTAGAGTAAAATTTGCTCTAACTTTTGTTCTAAATGTTTTTCTGTATCATGCTCAAAATACCGATTTTTTCCATGTATATTGCTATATTGCTATCTTTGTCCTGGTTATGAAATATCGCTGAAGACCATGAAGACACATGTTTGCTGTCTGATTTCATCCCCACATTTATTTAAGGGTGCATTTATGCAGAAATGTTGATCCTTGCCAAATTTATTGTGCAAGATTTTTTTGTATAAATGATAATCAATAAATTACTTAAAATCGTTAAAAAAAGAATTTTAAGTGACGATTAAAAAATTCTTAGAAATTTCGTTTCGGAATTCTTCATTTAATTAATTCCATTTAACACCAATTAATTTTTTCCAAATTATCACCTTTTTAAACATTTTTAAACCTTAATTATAACTTATTTATTCACTCATTTATTACAATTATTTTTATTCTTCGAATTTCAGATGGACATTATTTATTTAAGCCGACATTTTAGCGAAAACACCTACTTAGTAGCCGGAAAATGTAGGATATGTTACCAAGAAGACAACAACGTCCAAATAACCGCCATAAACCGCAACTTTCTGATCCAATTCGACCCCGAAAAGGTTCACTTACCCATTTTAAAAGGATGCGATTTCAACAAAAATTTTTTAATCTGTTTAGAGAAAAATCAAGATACGATAAAATTTATTCCTCCGATTTCTCCTTATCATTTAATTGAGGAACAACTTTTCGATGATCCTTGGAAATTATTAACCGCAACGATTTTTTTGAACAAAACCCCACTAAAATCTTGCAAAAATCATTTGGAGTGGTTCTTTAACGAGATTGAGTCGCCACAAAAATTACTCGAAACCGAAATAACCGTCTTGGAGAAATTCTTCGAACCTTTAGGTTTAAAACGAACGCGAGCCACTCAAATTTATTATATGACCCACGATTATTTATTTAAAAATTGGAAAAGTGTCGAAGAAATTTACGGAATTGGGGAATATGGGAGAGATGCTTACAACATGTTTTGTTTGGGGAAATTCGACGTCGAGCCGAAAGATCGATATTTAAGGATTTATAAGAACTGGTATTTGAAGGTTTATCTGGGGAATAACAACAATGACTTGTCTTTGTCGTGAATTGTAAAGGTAAGAATGTTTAATTTTTAATAAACGCAATTTTGCGCTTAATATTGCAAAGTTGTTTGCGTCACAAAGAAAAAACGTGGAATTATTTACTCGTTGACGTCGTAAGCGAGGTCTTTGATGTTTCTATTCTAATTGCGAATTCTTAGAAAATCGTGTACAGATCTTTTTTGTAATGTTACGTTGGAAATTAACGCGAAAAACAACTCAAATTAATCTCTAAATAATATTTTTATTCTTTATATATNACTCGTTGACGTCGTAAGCGAGGTCTTTGATGTTTCTATTCTAATTGCGAATTCTTAGAAAATCGTGTACAGATCTTTTTTGTAATGTTACGTTGGAAATTAACGCGAAAAACAACTCAAATTAATCTCTAAATAATATTTTTATTCTTTATATATATATAAAATATATATTTTATTTTTCGTGGCTACTTTAAATTGTTTAATAAAGCCGATACGCTAAGCAAAATGATTTGCAGAAGATTAAATTTAAAACAGACCGTGTAAATAAAAAATTAATCAAGTTTTTTAAAGCAATCCATAATTTTCTTTTGAAGATTTATTATTATTAAAGAATTATTTTATCTGATTAAAGAATTATGAATATTATTTGGAACATTCCCTCTTGATAATACAAAGGTTTCAAGCTTTCTAAGAGCAGAATAAGCATTCATTTTCAAGATTATCATCACCCTCATCTGATTCTGAAACAATAAGAACATTAGGTTTGTTTTGGTACAAGAGTCTGTAGTTTCTGAGCCAGGGTCTATGAGGTGTGATTCTGTAGTTAAAATTACTTACAGAGCGGATTCGAATATTTTATTCTAAATTATTATTCTAAATTCGACTTATAGAAGTGGAAGTTGAAGAAATTCCATAGTAGTTCAGTTCGAGTTACAGAGAAATTCGAGTTAGGGAAATTCGACTAAGGCCCACTTTTACCATCCTCCTGATAAACTATCTAGAGGATGGTTGCCATGGTTACGGCGGTTTTAAGCACTCTCATTGGCTAAGAGCTGGATTTATCTATCGGATAAATTTATCAAGAGGTGGTAAAAGTGGGCCTTAGAGAGATAAAAACACATTTGAAACCTAGTCAAACGCTTGAGCTTACGAAAATTATTCGACTTATAGGATAATTCGAGATATAGAAGTTCGAATTAGGGGAATTTCACTGTATATACTGCTTATGGAATTCTAATTCGCAATTTAGCAACTTGTGAAATTACGACTTCTGCTAATTTTCATATTTTCGAATATTTCTCTACATTGATGCATCTGAGAGCAAAAATGTTAGAGAACAATGTGTTAAGGGTAAAATTTGCTACAAGTTTTGTTCTAAAAATTTTTCTGTATCATGCTCGAAATACCGATTTTTCTTCCATTAGCAACTTGTGAAACTACGAATTCTTCTAATTTTCATAATTTACAATATTTCTCTACATTGATACATCTGAGAGCAAAAATGTTAGAAAACAATGTGTTAAGGATAAAATTTACTACAACTTTTGTTCAAAAAGTTTTTCTGTATCATGCTCGGAATATCGTTTTTTTTCCATTAGCAACTTGTGAAACTACGAATTCTTCTAATTTTCATATTTTCGAGTATTTCTCTACATTGATGCATCTGAGAGCAAAAATGTTAGAGAACAATGTGTTAAGGGTAAAATTTGCTACAACTTTTGTTCTAAAAGTTTTTCTGTATCATGCTCGGAATACCGATTTTTTTTCCATTAGCAACTTTGAAAACTACGAATTCTTCTAATTTTCATATTTTCGAGTATTTCAAATTGATGCATCTGAGAACAAAAATGTTAGAAAACAATGTGTTAAGGGTAAAATTTGCTACAACTTTTGTACTAAAAGTTTTTCTGTATCATGCTCGGAATACTGATTTTGTTTCTATTAGCAACTTGTATAGCTACGAATTCTTCTAATTTTCATATTTTCGAATCTTCCTCTCCATTGATGGATCTGAGACCAAAAATGTTAGAAAACAATGTGTTAAGGGTAAAATTTGCTACAACTTTTGTTCTAAAAAATTTTCTGTATCATGCTCATAATACCGATTTTTTTCCATTAGCAACTTGTGAAACTACGAATTCTTCTAATTTTCATATTTTCGATTATTTCTCTAGATTGATGCATCTGAGACCAAAAATGTTAGAAAACAATGTGTTAAGGATAAAATTTGCTACAAGTTTTGTTCTAAAAAATTTTCTGTATCATGCTCGCAATACCGATTTTTTTCCATTAGCAAATTGTGAAACTACGAATTCTAAAAATTTTTATATTTTCGAATATTTCTCTACATTGATGCATCTCACAGCAAAAATGTTAGAAAACAATGTGTTAAGGATAGAATTTGCTACAACTTTTGTACTAAAAGTTTTTCTGTATCATGTTCGAAATACCGTTTTTTTTTCCATTCGCAAATTGTAAAACTACGAATTCTTCCAATTTTCATATTTTCTAATCTTCCTCTACATTGATGGATCTGAGACCAAGAATGTTAGAAAACAATGTGTTAAGGGTAAAATTTGCTACAACTTTTGTTCTAAAAGTTTTTCTGTATCATGCTCGGAATACCGATTTTTTTTCCATTAACAAATTGTGAAACTACGAATTCTTCTAATTTTTATATTTTCGAATATTTCTCTACATTGACGCATCTGAGAGCAAAAGTGTTAGAAAACAATGTGTTATGGATAAAATTTTCTACAACTTTTGGTCAAAAAGTTTTTCTGTATCATGCTCGGAACACCGATTTTTTTTCCATTAGCAATTTGTGAAACTACGAATTCTGCTAATTTTCATATTTTCAAATATTTCTCTACATTGATGCATCTGAGAGCAAAAATGTTAGAAAACAATGTGTTAAGGATAAAATTTACTACAAGTTCTGTTCTAAAAGTTTTGATGTATCATGTTCGGAATGCCGATTTTTTTCCATTAGCACTTGTGAAACTACGAATTCTTCTAATTTTTATATTTTCGAATATTTCTCTACATTAATGCATCTGAGAGCAAAAATTTTAGAGAACAATGTGTTAAGGATAAAATTTACTACAACTTTTGTTCAAAAAGTTTTTCTGTATCTTGCTTGTAATACCGACTTCTTTTCCATTAGCAAATTGTGAAACTACGAATTCTTCTAATTTTTATATTTTCGAATATTTCTCTAGATTGATGCATCTGAGAGCAAAAATTTTAAATCACAATGTGTTATGGGTAAGATTTGCTACAACTTTTGTTCTAAAAGTTTTTCTGTATCATGCTGGGAATACCGATTTTGTTTCCATTTGCAACTTGTGAAACTACGAATTCTGCTAATTTTCATATTTTCAAATATTTCTCTACATTGATGCTTTTGAGAGCAAAAATGTTAGATAACAATGTGTTAAGGGTAAAATTTGTTACAACTTTTGTTCTAAAAGTTTTTCTACATCATGCTCGGAATACCGATTTTTTTTCCATTAGCAACTTGTGAAACTACGAATTTTTCTAATTTTCATATTTTCGTATATTTCTCTCCATTGATGCATCTTAGAGCAAAAATGTTAGATAACAATGTGTTAAGGGTAAAATTTGCTACAACTTTTATTCTAAAAGTTTTTTGTATCATGCTTGAAATACCGATTTTTTTTTCCATTAGCAACTTGTAAAACTACGAATTCTGCTAATTTTCAAATATTCCTCTACATTGATGCATCTGAGACCAAAAATGTTAGAAAACAATGTGTTAAGGATAAAATTTGCTACAACTTTTGTTCTAAAAGTTTTTCTGTATCATGCTCGTAATACCGATTTTGTTTCCATTAACAACTTGTGAAACTACGAATTCTTCTAATTTTCATATTTTCGAATATTTCTCTACATTGATGCATCTGAGAGCAAAAATTTTAGAAAACAATATGTTAAAGATAAAATTTGCTACAACTTTTGTTCTAAAAGTTTTTCTGTATCATACTCAGAATACCGATTTTTTTCCATTAACAACTTGTGAAACTACGAATTCTTAGTCATTCGGAGTAATTAAGATCCTTTAAAAGGGTAAAATATTCGGAGTAAAAATAAGAATAAAATGCTATATGCTTGGAATATAGTAAAAATTAGGACCCATTGAAAGCGATTAATTTATGTTAAAAGTTATTCGGAGTCAGTGTGGTACAATAAAATGATTCTAAGAGTTATTAACATTTAAAACATTATGAAAAGCTGAAATTAATTGTTACTCATTTAAAGTTATTACTATACTCAATATTATCATTAAAATGATATTGGAATTATTCGGAGGCATTGAGGTATATTGGGATGCACTGAAACCCATTTGGAGTTAGAGAAGCTTTTAAATACGTATAGAATAGAGAGCACTTACATTACTTATTGAGAGTCATTAGTTCTACCGGTTTCGATTCCTACAAATCATCTTCATAACTATTACATTAATAAAAACTATATAAAATCAATTCTAAAATGTACAAATCATGATCAATTTTAGATAGATATAATATTAATCACTGGTCTCGACCACAGGTGACCTCGACTTAATTATTGAAAAGATGTAACTTTAATTGATAAGTAATGTTATGTTAACCTGAAATTGATTATGACATTGAGCTGCCTCGGCCTCGACTTTATCAATAAATAAAGTTACAGATCTTTTCGATAATTAAGCAACTTGTGAATCTACGAATTCTTCTAATTTTCATATTTTCGAATATTCCTCTATATTGATGTATCTGAGAGCAAAAATATTACAGAACAATGTGTTAAGGGTAAAATTTGCTACAAGTTTTGTTCTAAAAGTTTTTCTGTATCATGCTCGGAATAACGATTTTTTTTCCATTAGCAACTTTGAAAACTACGAATTCTTCTAATTTTCATATTTTCGAGTATTTCTCTACATTGATGCATCTGAGAGCAAAAATGTTAGATAATAATGTGTTAAGGGTAAAATTTGCTACAAGTTTTGTTCTAAAAGTTTTTCTGTATCATGCTCGCAATACCGATTTTTTTCCATTAGCAACATGTGAAACTACGAATTCTTCTAATTTTCATATTTTCTAATATTTCTCTCCATTGATGCATCTGAGACCAAAAATGTTGGAAAACAATGTGTTAAGGATAAAATTTACTACAAATTTTGTTCTAAAAGTTTTTCTGTATCATGCTCGGAATATTTATTTTTTTTCCATTAACAAATTGTGAAACTACGAATTTTTCTAATTTTCATATTTTACAATATTTCTCTACATTGATACATCTGATAGTAAAAATGTTAGAAAACAATGTGTTAAGGATAAAATTTACTAGAAGTTTTGTTGTAAAAGTTTTTCTGTATCATGCTCGGAACACCGATTTTTTTTCCATTAGCAACTTGTGAAACTACAAATTCTTCTAATTTTCATATTTTCGAATATTTCTCTACATTGATGCATCTGAGAGCAAAAATGTTGGAGATCAATGTGTTAAGGGTAAAAATTGGTACAAATTTTGTTATAACAGTTTTTCTGTATCATGCTCGGAACACCGATTTTTTTCCATTAGCAACTTGTGAAACTACGAATTCTTCTAATTTTCATATTTTCGAATATTTCTCTACATTGATGCACCTGAGAGCAAAAATGTTAGAGAACAATGTGTTAAGGGTAAAATTTGCTACAAGTTCTGTTGTAAAAGTATTCTTGTATCATGCTCAAAATACCGATTTTTTTTCCCTTAGCAACTTGTGAAACTACGAATTCTTCTAATTTTCATATTTTCAAATATTTCTCTCCATTGATGCATCTGAGAGCAAAAATGTTAAAGAACAATGTGTTAAGGGTAATATTTGCTACAACTTTTGTTCTAAAAACTTTTCTGTAACATGCTTGGAATACCGATTTTTTTTCCATTAGCAACTTGTGAAACTAAGAATTCTTCTAATTTTCATATTTTCGAATATTTCTCTACATTGATGCATCTCATAGTAAAAATGTTGGAGAATAATGTGTTAAGGCTAAAATTTGCGACAACTTTTGTTTTAAAAATTTTTCTGTATCATGCTCAGAATACCGATTTTTTTTCCATTAGCAACTTGTGAAGCTACGAATTTTTCTAATTTTGATATTTTCGAATATTTTTCTACATTGATGCATCTGAGAGCAAAAATGTTAGATAATAATGTGTTAAGGGTAAAATTTGCTACAAGTTTTGTTCTAAAAGTTTTGATGTATCATGTTCGGAATGCCGATTTTTTTTCCATTAGCACTTGTGAAACTACGAATTCTTCTAATTTTCATATTTTCAAATATTTCTCTCCATTGATGCATCTGGGACCAAAAATGTTAGAAAACAATGTGTTAAGAATAAAATTTACTACAACTTTTGTTCAAAAAGTTTTTCTGTATTAAGCTTGCAATACCGATTTCTTTTCCATTAGCAAATTGTGAAACTACGAATTTTTCTAATTTTTATATTTTCGAATATTTCTCTACATTGATGCATCTGAGAGAAAAAATTTTAGATAACAATGTGTTATTGGTAAAATTTGCTACAACTTTTGTGCTAAAAGTTTTTCTGTATCATGCTCGGAATACCAATTTTTTTCCATTAGTTACTTGTGAAACTACGAATTCTTTTAATTTTTATATTTTCGAATATTTCTCTATATTGATGCATCTGAGAGCAAAAACTTTAGAGAAGAATGTGTTAAGGATAAAATTTCCTACAACTTTTGTTCAAAAAGTTTTTCTGTATCATGCTTGTAATACCGATTTCTTTTCCATTAGCAAATTGTGATACTACGAATTCTGCTAATTTTCATATTTTCGAATATTTCTCTACATTGATACATCTGAGAGCAAAAATGTTCGAAAACAATGTGTTATGCAGGCCATACACCATAGGGTTTGCATGATGGTTTTAGCCT
The DNA here is from genome assembly GCF_000648695.1 of Onthophagus taurus. Taxonomy (NCBI): domain Eukaryota; kingdom Metazoa; phylum Arthropoda; class Insecta; order Coleoptera; family Scarabaeidae; genus Onthophagus; species Onthophagus taurus. The sequence continues at coordinate 6,610 of NW_019281747.1, read as the reverse complement.
TACATGCATGTGTGACAGGCAAACCCTAGCGTGTGTGTGATAAAACTGTACAGGGTGTAGAAAGAAAAATTCTACGTGCACCATTGGATTCTACGTGAAGAAATCTATTAGAACCCGTTTTTACGATTCCGGATAGCCGAGATACAGGAGGTGTCTGAAAATCGTAAATTTCAAACACTCCCTGTATATCAAAACCGAAGAGGGCTATGAAAATTTGGTTTGCGTCATTGTAAATTTCACAAAAAAGTAGCTCAGGTTCGCGAAAGCCGCAACTTTCTATTTTTTATAATAACTGAGATACCCTACAAATCCATTGAAATTTGGACACCCTGTACAGTTATCGGCGCATGTACATGCAACTAAGCAAATATCAAAATTGATATTTTCTGCCGCTCGGTTACGTTTGCGCGCATGCATAACCAGACGTGTGTGGCGTCCAGCGAGCTAGCATGCACAGTTCTCAGACTTCTCAGTTTGTTTTCAGTTCTCAGTGGTTCTCAGTTTATTGTATACGACGGTGGAAGGTCGTGCGCGCGCACCATCGCACTCGTATGACACTTTAAGACACTTGTATGTTCTTCCTGTAGCAAGAAATCTTAATGTTGCTGCTAGTCTGTCATGTGCTGATATTACATTTCTCATAACAGTATCTTGTCTTTGTATTAACGGAGTGATCAATGATAACAGTTTCAAATAAAAATTTTCATCCATTCGTAAATAATTTTTGTAATCTGTTGGTGTAAATCTCAATTCATTTAACAAATTTACGTGAGAAACTACGAATTCTTCAAATTTTCGAATATTGCTCTATATTGAAGCATCTAAGAGCAAAAATGTAAGTAAACAATGTGTTAAGGGTAAAATTTGCTACAAGTTTTTCTGTATCATGCTCGGAATACCGATTTTTTATTTTTTATACCATTAGCAACTTGTGAAACTACGAATTCTTCTAATTTTATATTTTCGAAGCAAAACTATTTGCAGAAGATTAAATAGTGCTTAATGAAGACTGGACTACACTATTGGAAACTGTTGGATGCTTATGGAAGTCTTAATTTGTATTGCAGAAAACAAAATTTTGGTTGCAGAAGACTACTTGCTCTAAGAAGCCTGATGGTGACTATGTATTGCTTGCTAAAGATAAAAAAGTGATTATAAACGGCTGGATACTGCTTGAAACAGACTAAATGCTGATTGCAGAANACTACGAATTCTTCTAATTTTTATATTTTCGAATATTTCTCTAGATTGATGCATCTGAGAGCAAAAATTTTAGATCACAATGTGTTATGGGTAAGATTTGCTACAACTTTTGTTCTAAAAGTTTTTCTGTATCATGCTCGGAATACCGATTTTTCTTCCATTAGCAACTTGTGAAACTACGAATTCTTCTAATTTTCATATTGTCGAATATTTCTCTACATTGATGCATCTGAGAGCAAAAATGTTAGAAAACAATGTGTTATGCAGGCCATACACCATAGGGTTTGCATGATGATTTTAGCCTTACATGCATAACCGACAGGTAAACCCTAGCGTGTGTGTGATAAAACTGTACAGGGTGTAGAAAGAAAAATTCTACGTGCACCATTGGATTCTACGTGAAAAAATCTATTAGAACCCGTTTTTACGTTTCCGGATAGCCGAGATACAGGAGGTGTCTGAAAATCGTAAATTTCAAAACCGAAGAGAGATGAAAATATGGAAATTTGGTTTGCGTCATTGTAAGTTTCACAAAAAAGTAGCTCAGGTTCGCGAAAGCCGCAACTTTCTATTTTTCATAATAACTGAGATACCCTGCAAACCCATTGAAATTTGGACACTCTGTACAGTTATCGGCGCATGTACGTGCAACCAAGCAAATATCAAAATTGATATTTTCTGCCGCTCGGTTACGTTTGCATGCATGCATAACCAGGCGTGTGTGGCGTCCGGCTAGCTTGCATACACAATTCTCAGACTTCTCAGTTTGTTTTCAGTTCTCAGTGGTTCTCACTTTAATGTATACGACGGTGGAAGGACGTGCGCGCCATCCACTCGTATGACACTTTAAGACACTTGTATGTTCTTCCTGTAGCAAGAAATCTTAATGTTGCTGCTAGTCTCTCATATGCTGATATTGCATTTCTCATAACAGTATCTTGTCTTTGTATAAACGGAGTGATCAATGATAGTTTCAAATAAAGATTTTCAGCCATTCGTAAATAATTTTTGTAATCTGTTGGTGTAAATCTCAATTCATTTAACAAATTTACTTGAGAGAACTGCTTTCTTTTCAATAACCAGCGTTTACACCATTCCGAGCGAGTTCTTCTTCTTTTTGTATTCTGTAGAACAAGTGTTAAGCCAAGTACAGCTATCAGGTCGTCGTCGTCCATTGTTAGTGACTATGTATTGCTTGCTAAAGATAAAAAAGTCATTATAAACGGCTGGATACTGCTTGAAACAGACTAAATGCTGATTGCAGAAAATCAAATCTGACAAAAAGACAAGAAAATGATCATAGAAGACTAAATACTGCTTAAAATAGTCTGAATGCTGATTGCAGAAGATCCAATCAAGTTTCCGAAAGGTTACCTGCTACTTGAAAATTCATAGGAATTATGTGTTGATAAAGCAAAACTCTATACTGCATGTAGGAAACTAGATATTGCGTGTAAAAGACTAAATATAGCTTACTGAAGACTAGATACTACTGGCAGAAAATTAAATATTGCATGCAAAAGACTAAAAGCTAAATAACGCGTGATGATGATTTTATACTACTTCGGAGAGATTATGTGCTACTTACAGAAGATTAAATATTGATTACAGAATACCAAATTTTGATTGAAGTACATCAAATCTACTTTGCAGGAGATTGCATGCTACTTGAACATTCATGGAAACTTCGTATTGACGAAGCAAAATTGTATACTGCTTGTAAGAAACTAGATAGTGCTTCTAGAAGGCTTAATACAGCATATTGAAGACTGGATATTGCTGGTAGAAGAGTAAATATTGCATGTAGAAGACTACAAGCTAAATGAAGCCTGATGGTGACTTAATATTATTTCAACAAAACCATGCATTGCTTGAAAATGACTGAATGATGATTACAGAAGATAAAATCCAGTTTGCAGAAGATAACATGCTACTTGAAAATTTATACAAATTATGTGTTGATAAAGCAAAACTCTATGCTGCATGTAGGAAGCTAGATACTGCTTGTAAAAGACTAAATATACCTTACTGAAGACTAGATACTATTGGCAAAAAATTAAATATTGCATGGAATAGACTAAAAGCTAAATAAAGCTTATGGCGACTTTATACTACTCAGGGAGATTATGTGCTACTTACAAAAGAATAAATATTGATTGAAGAAGATCAAATCTACCTTGCAGGAGATTACATGCTACTTGAATATTCATGAAAACTTCGTATTCACGATGCAAAATTATATACTACTTGTTGGAAACTAGATAATGCTTGTAGAAGGCTTAATATAACATACTGAAGACTAAATATTGCTGGCAGAACAGTAAATATTGCATGTATAAGACTACAAGCTGAATAACGCGTGATGGTGACTTAATATTATTTCTACAAAACTATGTATAGCTTGCAAAAGATAAGATACTGCTTGAAAAAACTGAATGCTGATTTCAGAAGGTCTAATTTAGTTTGCAAAAGGTTATATGCTACTTGTAAATTCATAGAAACTACGTATTGCTGAAACAAAGTTATATACTGCTTGCAGAAAACTTAATATGGCGAACTCAAGATTAGATTCTGCTAACAGAAGAATAAATATTGAATACAAAATACTTAATATCGTTTACAGGAGACTATATACTTTTTGCAAAAGATCATAGATTGATTACAAAAAACTTGATATACCGGATGAAGTCTGAAGAAAACTAAAGATTGATTAGAGAAGGCTAGATATTGCTTGATGGCGTCGGGACACTGCTTGAAACTTTGTGAAGGCTGATTTTGCTGGTTTTCGTGAAAGTGATTTTTCATCAGATATATTATAAATCGCCTTAATCTATAATACGCTCCTATAAGGCATAGACTAGAGAGTCAGGAACATCGCAGAAGTGGAGCTGCTGGCTCAAGAAAAACTAATAAATGCTGCCTTCAAACTGAGACATGTTCCCAGACTTTTATGTAAGCTATTATGAAACCTCCTAATGAAGTGTCTCCCTACAGACCAATAGCGCTGCTTCCGATGATGTCAAAATTGTTTGAAAGATTTTTATTAAAACGATTAAAACCAATAATAGAGAAGAAAAAGCTTCTGCAATGAATTAAGTTCACTTAATAACAAATAGAAGTAATAGAAAATCTGAAAAGAAAATATAAAGACCAGGAAAGGATGGGCATACAGAAGATTGAAAAGGCTGAGAAAACGACTGAACAAAGGTTGGAGAGCCAAGAAGCGGAATGGGCACAAAGGTGTGAGACTGAAAAGAGGGTGGTAATGCAAGAATTATCATGAAGAAAGACTGGAAAAGAAAAAAGGCGGTTGGTCAGAAACATATATCAATGGAAAGAGACTGATAATAGAAGCAAGACATTGAATAATACCTTAAAAGAGAAAAAAGACTAAGCAGAAAGGTGGAAGACTGCAAGAAGGGTATGAATCCAAGAAAAGCATGGCCGTACATAAACGAAGAACTCACGCCTTGTCCGTAAGCGATCTCGGTTGTAAACTCTCTAAATAGAAAAGATTTATCTTCTCTGTCTTGTTATAGATACACTAATTATTAGTGTAATAAGGTTGCGACATTATATGTTGCTTCCTACCGAGGCAGTATTTCTATAACACTTTATCTTTATGGATCCTCATTAATTTAATATAAGGAATTCACTGTTGCTCTGTGTCTTAACTTTTTCGTCGTAGTAAAACTATTTTTAAAAACTTATTTATTTGAACTTGAATACAAAAAGTTACACTGAATCTAATACAATGAAAATTAAGACTAGACTAAAATTATCTCTTAGTTGAGCGCAATTTTATACGGCGATTACAAAAGAATCTGATGATTATTTATTTTAAAGTTCCTTTGTTCTCGGGTTATAACTTGTATTTACTTTTATCAGTAAATAGAACAATTTTACAAAAAGAAAAATTTTTATTTTCGTGCTCTTTCGCAAATATTAATCTCATGTTGTGATTCTTTTTATTGATTAACGGGTTTCTTCTCGCCTTTCTACGATATAAATTAGTAGTGGTGGAACGGATATCCGGTATCTGACCTATCCAGCTATTTTAAAATCCGGCCGGATACCGGATAGTAACTAAATCCGGTTTTGGCCGGATATTAAAAACTTATTACTTAGTACTCCACCATTCACAGGAATTAGTATCTCTTTTAGGTGTTGGACACTGCAGATAATAATCAAGTTTAACTACAATAAGACCTTTTCATTGAATACAACTTTATTTATCATTAGCAACCTCATTATAACAATCCCAATACGATATATAAAATCTCTTGTTGCTGCAGCTTCATCTAGTTTTCTTCTCTTCGCTTGTAATTCATCATCACATTCATTACTAACAGAACTGTCGCTGTTATCACTTTCGATTATTAATTAAAGTATCCTCTTTTTAATGCAAAAAGCCGTTTTGAAAAATCACTTTTAGTTCTTGAGAAATAAATTTTTGAAATGATCGACAATTTTTTCGAATTTTGCAATTTTCGCCGATTAAGTTTTAAAAATTCGTATAAAATCCATTTCTTGGAATATGAGTATGAAAATTTCCCAAAGTGTTAATAAAAGTGTCCTCTTTCCAATGAACCAACCCGTTTTGAAAAATAACTTTTAGTTTTTGAGAAAACAATATTTGAAGTTTTGATAAAATTTTCGATGTTGCAATTTTCATCGATAATTTTCAAAATTCGCTATAAAATTAATTTCTTGAAGGATCCTTGTGGAAATATCACCAATTATTAATTAAAGTATCCTCTTTTTAATGCAAAAAGCCGTTTTGAAAAATCACTTTTAGTTCTTGAGAAATAAATTTTTGAAATGATCGACAATTTTTTCGAATTTTGCAATTTTCGCCGATTAAGTTTTAAAAATTCGTATAAAATCCAGTTCTTGGAATATGAGTATGAAAATTTCCCAAAGTGTTAATAAAAGTGTCCTCTTTCCAATGAACCAACCCGTTTTGAAAAATAACTTTTAGTTTTTGAGAAAACAATATTTGAAGTTTTGATAAAATTTTCGATGTTGCAATTTTCATCGATAATTTTCAAAATTCGCTATGAAATTAATTTTTTGAAGGATCTTTGTGGAGATATCACCAATTATTGAATAAAGTATGCTCTTTTTAATGCAACAAGCCGTTTTGAAAAATCGCTTTTAGTTTTTGAGAAATTAATTTTTGAAATGATTGACCTTTTTTTCGAATTTTGCAATTTTCGCCGATTAAGTTTTAAAAATTCCTATAAAATTCAACTCTTGGAATATGAGTATGAAAATTTCTCAAAGTGTTAATAAAAGTGTCCTCTTTCCAATGAACTAACCCGTTTTGAAAAATAACTTTTAGTTTTTGAGAAAACTATATTTGAAGTTTTGATGAAATTTTCGATGTTGCAATTTTCATCGATAA
>NW_019281746.1:0-13714 GCF_000648695.1 Onthophagus taurus | reverse complement strand
TTTCGTGTCTGTCATCCTTCCCCCTGGCTTTGCAGTTTGCACATACCGCCTCTCTCTCCCTATTCCCACAGTTCTTAAACTCGTGGCCCTTTTCCACACAATGCCCACATACCATCTCCGATTTGCAGAAACGTTGGAGATGTCCGAAACCCTAGCATCTGTAGCACCTTTTCACGTCAATCAAGTCGTCAATTCTCAGTGACGACAACCCAATATATACCCTCCCAAACCTTGTAATCTCCCTTCTTACTCTCCCTGACACTTCCATAACATAATTTACCCCCTTTTCCCTTCTGCCCGTCTTGAACAATATTCTGGCCTCGTTCTTGAAGTCATGCGAACCTATCCCAACCCCTTGCTCAGTGTTTTTACCCCACAGCTGCTCCAATAATACCCCCTCGTTCATCTCTCTGTCCACATCATAGAGTATCACCTTAGGCCACACCATTGCTGGTTCCCGTATCGTTATGTCCTGACCCCCNACTCTTAACTTTTAATTATTTATGTATACATATATATAAAATTAATTAATTAATTATATACATATTTTTAAATGAATAGGTAATTTAGTTCCTAACATCGATTGTGATGTAAATACTCAACCCAAAAGAACAATAAAATGCGAAATTTGTCTTGGAAATAAGAAGAAGCATCACCATAATGATTTGAACGCGAGGAAATTTTTGAAGAATTATAAATGGAAGAAATCAGCTTGGGGGGCGGTAAGTTTTAACTCATTTAATTAAATTAATTACTAAAACTAATTACTAAATAAAAATGAAAGCAGCAACTAACTCCTTCTAACAATGAAATTCGCTTAAAAAAAATAAATGCGTTTTAGTGTTCGACAAATTGCGGAAAAGGAACCGAAATACGCAAAGTTTCCTGCCGGGATATTCACAGAGATGTAGCCGTAGTCGATTCGTATTGTTCAGGGACGAATAGAAAGCCGAAACACGCCCGAATTTGCGAACGTTACGACCCGGCTAGCTGTAAATTTACTTGGGTCGAAGGGTCGTGGTCGAAGGTACACTTTTTCGCTAATTATCAATACTTACTTATTAATTAATGTGATTAATTAGATTTTTAATGAATCAATTTTTCTGGGCATTATTTAGTGTTCGAAATCGTGTAATGAAGGCGTCAAACACCGAAACGTCACCTGTCATAATGTGACATCCGGAGAGGTCTCGCGCGATCCCGTTCACCCCGGGAGATGCGACGAATACGCCAAGCCTAAAGTTCAGGAGAAATGCTTGGAGAGGAAATGCGATGATAAATTTAAATGGGTTGCTGGAAATTATACTAAGGTAGGTATTTATACACTGTGATAATTAATTAACGTACCCGACTTCATCATTGCAACCACGTACGCAAATCGCGTATTGCAATATCAATACTGTGATATTGGTTGCATACTTGACGTCGGGTACGATAATTAATGAACACACTGTATTTATATTTTATTTTCTATACTATGTTGTATTCCCCACTATTACCACTTCATGATAATATCCATTTCGTAACCAATAAGAACGCTTGAAACCGTTGTAGCCATGGTAACTATCCCCTAATAATTCATTCAAGAGGATGATTACTTACTTATATACAGGGTGTCTCCCCGTTCAGTTGCATAACCTCGTAGGGTTATTCCAGTCAACATAGGTCCAATTCTCAACCATTTTTGAAATGATTCTACTATAATTAGCAGAAAGTGTTAAGTTTTAATGATTTTAATGACCAAACAATGCCGTAAACAAACAAAAAGCGATCATTAATTGATTAAAGCTTTCATAGTGTGCCGAACATCCGTCATGGGCAAACCACATCCTATTACGCACGTTCAAGGGGATATCTTCAAGAAGTATGGGAAACTGTTCTTCTAGGAATCTCCTGTAGATTTGGCTGGTGAAAGTTCCATCAAAGATTTTCGGTCCCAGGACAACATTTTCTATGATAATCGGTGCTGGAATCTACTTTCTGACAAAGCAATTGGGAGGAGATCCTGGTTCTTTAGGATCCACGAGTAAAATTCTTCTCGTTTTGCATAGTCTGCTGGTAAGAGATTTTGTACTTGTCGTATACGTGGTAAGGATGTAGCCCATTTTCACGCAAAGACCTGTGAATTGATGCTCTTTTCTGTCCCGTGGTGGCAACCATTCTTCTTATGCTAATTCTCCGATTCTCAGAAACTTCATGAAGAACAGCTTCAGTGTGGTTTCTTTGCGCAGGCTCTCGGTCATTAGTCTTTTTCGGAAAGGATCCTATTTGCTGGAGCGATCTGAAACAATTCATGATGATTGTCTGATAAGGATCGGGTAGCGTCCGTCCGGAATCCAATGACAAACATACTAAGAAACTGCCTCATTGACAACTGTCAAAAAGCCAACTTCTTATAATATGCAACTCAACGGGGAGACATCTTGTATAATGTGTTAATTAGAATAAAATAAATCAGAGCGGAAGCAATACGGGGCGATCTTCAGGACATAAGATAGAGGCAACAGAAATGACATCAACATTAGAGTTCATATCAGAGTGTTTCTAAGTTGATGCGAAAGATTTTAAAGGTGATTTTTCAGTAGAAATTAAGTTCTTCTCCTCTAAGTTACAGTTAGTTGTGCAAAATCTATTGAATCCTTCAATGGATTTAAGGCAAAAAATACAACCGGGCCAGATGGCATTCCTACAGTTAAAGACTGTGCACCTGCATTTCTACGACCACTGCAACATATTTTCAATCTAATTGTAAGGAAGTCTGAATTTCCGGAAACCTGGAAATTGAGCAGAATTTGTCCTGTTTTCAAAAAAGGTGATAGGTGCTGTGTGATGAACTACCGGCCAATAGCTATTATAAATAACTTCGCGAAGCTGTTTGAACAAATCGTAGCATACAAGATGGAATTCTACACCAAAGCACGAATGTCTGAACATCAACATGATTTCTGCAAAGGTAGATCCACAGCCACTAACCTGTTGAGTTTTACCGAATACGTATCTAGGGCACTAGATCGCCGTGGACAGGTGGATGTCATATACACGGATTTCTCACGTGCCTTCGATTGTTTAGACCTCTTCTTGTTGACGGAAAAGTTGGAGAAGTTTGGGTGTGATTGTTCTCTTATACGGCTTCTGTCATTCTATGTGTCAAATCGAAGACAATACGTCGAGTATTAAATCGAGAAAAATAAGCGTTACTAGTGGCGAACCTCAAGGATCCATACTTGGCCCTCTACTGTTCAATATTTTGGTGAATGACTTACCAATGAGCTTTAGCACGAATGCCCTATTGTACGCAGATGATCTGAAGTTGTTTACTACTATTGGTAGTGAACAGGATTGCATTTCACTTCAGTTGGACTTAAATAAACTCTATTCGTGGTGTACTACTAATAGATTGATTCTGAATACTTCCAAATGTCAGGTAATGACATATAGCCAGAAAGGTAACATCATCAATTTTGATTATGAACTTGGGACTGACTGCCTATCGCGCATTTCTTTGGTGAGGGATCTCGGTGTATGGTTCGACACTGGTTTGTCTTTCAATGTACATGTCCCCTCAGAACACTTGGATTTATAACGAGAAATAGTTTGAAATTTGCTCATATAAACACAATAATATAACTCTACTTTACACTCGTAAGAAGCAAACTTGAATATTGCTGTATTGTTTGGTCACCATCTTATTTAAGGTACATCACCACCATCGAGAGGGTACAACGTAAATTTGTTAGATTCATGCATTTCCTGGACTTTGGTCATTATTCGCCTCGAGGGGAATTGAACTATCCATATCTTTCACATCGTTATGGACTCCAGAGCCTTGAAGACAAAAGGAAGTGTATGTCAGCAAGATTTGTTTAGGATGTAATGTCGGGTGTGGTGGTTGCATCGGGTGCTTTGTCGCAATTGAATATAAAAGTTCCGAGGTTTGGTGCTCGCGACTTTAATGTTTTTACTACCAATCGCGGCCACACAAATATTGGACTAAATTCCCTATTCAACAAATTAATGCGAGCTGCTAATACGACCGAACAGTGATGGGCGCTGGGTAAATACCCGGCGGGTAGGTATTTAAAAAATGGGTATTTATCTGGGTATTTACTCCGGCCTAGAGTAAATACCCAAACAGTACATACAAAAGTGATACAAGTAAAAATATAACAGATTCGGACAAAAATGTAGAGGAACATGATGAAATGGGCGTTGAAGACGAAGAATTGTCAACGATCGAAGACGTATTATAATCAGGTAACCACTGCTCATTCTTCATTCTTGCGATGATGATCCGCCCAGTTCCACTTGAGCTTTGCCACAATGTTGACCGCATCATTTACGCCAGTTCTTCTTCGTAGGTCTTCATTTCGTATGTGGTCCCTCAGGGTTACACCCAGTATCGACCTCTCCATCTTCCTTTGCGTTACGTTGAGCCTCCTGGTAATGGCCACCGTTAATGTTAAAGTTTCGGAACCGTATATCATAACCAAAGGAGGAACCACGCATTGATTGACAGCCTTTCTTTTCAAATATACAGGAATATCGCCCATGAAAATGTCTCTAAGTTTCCTGTAGGCTGCCTTTGATTATTATCTCTTGATACACGAACCTCATGGCCAAGATATATGGCTGCGATGCGAACCAACTGAGATGAGTACTTTAAGAACAATAGTGGAAAAGACAAGAAAAGATAGAGTTAGGAACAAAATTGTAAGAGAATTTTGTGGATTCGGATATGTCATGAGATTTGCTAGGGGAGAAATAAAAAAATTTTATGAATACTTCCAAAGAATGGAAGAAACCTGGCTGATTAAGACAAAAGAGACCAAAGATTAGCTAGAAAGAGATCTCGGGAGACCAGGAAGTTGGATTTCCAGCTCTAATGAAACACAATGAATGATGCGTAAACAGGTTACAACCTGAATAAAAGAAGAAGAATAATAAGATCTTAAACGAACTACTTAATTTAAAATTGGAAATCAACAATCTCATGGAACTTGGAATCTTGGATTTGATGGAAGTGCAATATGACTAGAAAAGAATCAAACAACAAGAATTAATGAAGCATAAAAACTGAATTTAGTAATTAATATTAGACTTATACTCAATTCAGGACATTCAAAGTTGTTTTTCAAGCATTAAAGAAATCGTTAAATATTTTCGAAGAGTATTACGTAAACGAGAATGGTCGGTAGTGAAAATATAAACTTTCCCGAAATATATGTACACTTTAAAGCTAATAACACCAGGAATGTGTATAAATTTGTTAGACAGTTAAGACAAAGGCACAAATCGCACACAGCTCTATGCTGAGATGGAACAGGAAAAATAATATGTGATAGTGAAATGAATGACATTTGAAAAAATTATTTCCAAAACCTATTAAGCATAGAGAAACTGATTTGGAAACAGACAGCAGTCCGTCACACCATAGAAAGGATAGTGTCATGGCACCTATATCAATCAGTGAGGTTCAAAACGCAATCTCTGCGGCAAAATATGGAAAGGTATCAGAGATTAATAACATACCATCGAAAGTATTCTAGATGGAATATTCATCATCACCAATATTGATGTTACATCTTGGAACAAGATTTGTCCTAAATTTTGTTGATATTTAGCCCAACTCTTGCACACGCCTCCTGTATACGTTCAGCATCAGTCTCATCTCTCCAAGGATACCGAAATAAGGACCATATCGTCCGCGTAGCGCAAACTATTTAGGTATTGCCATCAATTTTTATACCTTTTTGAGTCCAATCCAGTTATTTAAATGCACTCTCCAGGACTGTGATAAACAATTTGGGTTCAACATTATATCGCCTTGCCTTACCTCACGCTCATTGTAGCATTCTTGTAAATGTTATAAATAAGTTTGATGTATCGATAATGGACTCTGTATTCTTGAAGTACTTGCAAAACTGCCATCAACTCAATTTAAATCAAATTTTATAAATACCTCTAAATACCCATCTTGGGTAAATACTACAGGGTATATATCCAGGGAATTTTCCCTTGAAAATAAATACCCGGGTATTTAACAACACTGCGACCGAATGTGTATCATTCTTTGATGTTTAACTTAGCAGTTTGTTAAATTGTTGTTATTTGATATTTCATTTTTCATTGAATATGTTTTCTTTCTTTTTCTTTTTGCTTGTATATACATATTTACTTCTTATTATGTCAATTAATGTACTTTCATAGGCTTAATTATGTTGTTTATAATATTATCTCCCTTTTTGGAAAATAAATTTCTGTTGGGATTTAGTATTATTATTATTAAAAAATGTTTTCAGTCCGTACGTTTGAAATTCTTTGATTGAAATTATTTGAGAAAATCTGTATAATAAAATTATTTTATTATGACTTCATTAACAAATTTATTTTGCCTGTGTACGATTTTATTTTTTTGATTGAATCCCACTGTTTAAATTAAGATTTTTGCATTAAAAAGTTCTGATTCAAACTATTATAGGGATCGATATTGTCACCTCCTTGTAATAACATTCTAAGGCCATAGAAATCGTCAAAAAGTGCTATTTTATTAGCTACAGTTATTTGTAGCCTAATTTCATTCTTCTAAATTCTTCCATAGTAGATATATTAAATAGAAAAATTTTTTCCCTTAGTTTTAGGGGGCCATAACTTGGATAGAGCTTTCCCTCAGCTTAAATTAATTTTTGCTGAAAAATCAACGTTGAAAATCTTTCGCTTCAATTTAGAAACATCCTATACAGGGTGTCTCAGCGAGACCGGCCATTAGACGTTTCTGTGGTTCTGGCCAAAATAAAAAATTGAGAATTCAGACTTAAGTATTATCAATTACGTTCTCTTCGTCTAAAATATTTTCAGATTTCTAGCACTTCCGGTTATACCGGAAGTCGCCACCTACTTTATTTTTTTAAATGTATATTTTTACATANTCTCTTGCAGCTTTTGAAGCGTTTCCTCCACAATAACCATATAAAATATCATTTAGCCATTTTTAAAGGTTCTACGAGCGGAATCCAATGACAAACATACTAAAAAACTGCCTCATTGACAACTGTCAAAAAGCCAACTTCTTATAATATGCAACTCAACGGGGAGACATCCTGTATAATGTGTTAATTAGAATAAAATAAAACAGAGCGGAAGCAATACGGGGCGATCTTCAGGACATAAGATAGAGGCAACAGAAATGACATCAACATTAGAGTTCATATCAGAGTGTCTCCAAGTTGATGCGAAAGATTTTAAAGGTGATTTTTCAGTAGAAATTAAGTTCTTTCCCTCTCAGTTACAGTTGGTTGTGCAAAATGTTTTCAGTCCGTACGTTTAAAATTCTCTAGAAATTTGAGAAAATCAGTATAATAAAATTATTTGTCATTATGACTTCATTTGACATCAGCCTACTTTATTTAACAAATTTATTTTGCCTGTGTACGATTTTATTTTTTTGATTGAATCCCACTGTTTAAATTAAGATTTTTGCATTAAAAAGTTCTGATCCAAACTATTATGGGGGTCGCTTTTGTCACCCCCTTGTAATAACATTCTAAGGCCATAAAAATCGTCAAAAACTGCTATATTATTATCTACAGTTATCTGTAGCCTAATTTCATTCTTCTAAATTCTTCCATAGTAGATATATTAAATAAAAACAATTTTTTCCCTTAGTCATAACGTGGAGGAAACTTTCCGTCAGTTTAAATTAATTTTTGCTGAAAAATCAGCCTTGAAAATCTTTCGCTTCAATTTAGAAACATCCTGTATATTGAATATAATAATGATAATAAATATTTTTTGTTAAACCATGTTCTTATTATGAATAAAATGGGGTAACCTCAGCTTTGTGAAAATAGGTTGGTTTATACAGCCTCGTACCTTTGCTTCCAAGTAGTCTTCCAAAGCTCGATAATGTCCTCTGTAAACAGTAAATAGCCATCTGTAAGCAGGAAGTGGTCTTCACAAGCAGTACCTTGTAGAGGCAAACAGTAAATAGATACCTGCAAACAGGAAGTAGCCTTCTGTATGCAGAAAGCAGTCTTCCCAAGCCTATCTAGTTCTATACAAGCAGTAAATAGCTTGCAGAAGCTGAAAATAGCGTTCTGCAAGCACTAAGAAGTATTCAGGCAGTATTTATTTCTCTGTAAGCAGTAAATAGTCTTCTATAAGCAGGAAGTAGCATTCTGCAAGAAGTGAGTAGTCTTCCCATGCGGTATCTAGTCCCCTACAAACAGTATTTAGTCTTCTGAAAGCAGAATGTAGTCTTCCTAAGAAAAAGTAGTCTTCCCAAATAGTTGTTAGAATAATTTAGTTGATAATTATTTTGATCAACGTTTATTTTATAATAAGTATTTAGATTACTTTACCTGTTGACGATTTACATGTTGTAAGCATAGTGATATAAAAATAGTTGTTGTTGTTGTTTACGATTTTGTCATATACAAGATGTGCAAGATTCTGCTTTAAAATTGGCAAAAATAAAATTCCCGCAAAAGCCATAAAGTTCGTTTAGTTATTCAAGAAAGTCCATCAATAGTATGTAATTCTCTGCAAGCAGTAAACAGTCTTCTTCAAGCAGGATGCTATGTTCTGTGCAAGCCAAAAGTAGTCTACCGTAGCTGTCTCTAGGGGAAAAACAAAAGACGATAACGCTTTGGGGTTTTCGGTATTAGCACTTTCTCGAAAAACGAGATCATGACATGTAAGCTACTTTTTTTCTAACTCTTATAGTTTCCGAGATAGCCTATTCGGACATCGAATTTGAACTACCCTGTACTTTGTTTAAGCCAGATATTACCAAAACTTTTTTTTTGGAAAAATTGTGTTTTTACTTGCTCTAAATACTCAACATAACTAGTAAAACAATTGTTCAGTATCTGTTTTTTATTTAAATTTTTGCAACATCAAAAAACATGCCGTCCTTTTAAAAGGACTGTGGTAACATACATTACTACTACAACCTTAGCCTATTATACTGAAAATTTATAGGTCATAATAGAAAATCTCAAACTAATATCAAAATATACAAATAAATGAACTATTTTTTACACAGTGTGATAATTGTAAAAACAATATTTCGGATGCAAAGCTATTTCGCATTTATGGCAAATAAAGTTACATTTCTTATGACATATTGTGCACCGTGTTTGCCTTTCTTGATAAGTGATTAAATGATCTAGCCGATCATATCGAGACTCTACGCACAGGTTTGCTTACTGTCGGCTAGGACCTCGTTTAGTAGTTTTCTTATAGGTTTCTAAAAGCCCAAGCGCTAGCGACTGTCTAAACCGTAAATAGTCTTTTTTACCACCTCCAAGTCGATATAGTTGCCAAGCATTTTGAGCTATCATATCAAGGCAGTGACAAATTAATGGAAAATATCACTTTTTACGTCTTGTGGATGTGCGGTAGAAAGGTGAAAAATAGGTGTAGAAAAATTTTGGCACCCAATTTATTTTGTGAACTACTAAAATTTTGGTCGACCTGATATGTTTGCATTGTATTTCTTTGTTAAGTTCGGTTGTGTAGTGAAAATATTCTTTTTCGCTTTCCGAGAGAACCGTTTTACAAGATTTGTTGGATACACATCGGTATCATTAAACCAACACTCACAACATTATTGTCATTCCATTTGCACAAAATAATAGTGTCATTATCACAAGTAATAAATTCAAAAATTCCACGCTCTTTTGCCTTTAGACTGCAAGAGTGAGATAAAGGACAGTTCTTTCCTACCCGATTTTCCCTCATAGTGCCCGTAGCTTTTAGGCCCATAAACTTTAATTCTTCTAATAAGGGAATTGAAGTAAAAAAATTATCAAAGTAAAGATGAAAATGAACCCCCGGATAATTTTTCTTAAGGGATTGTGAAACTTGATTGGGAAATTGCAGAACAACGCTCGTCCCAAGTCCAAAATCTTTAAAATGTTCAGATATAATTGTAGTTAAACCCTGATAGGGCTCAAACCACTCTACATATCCATATCTTGTGGTTCCGGTCCAGAACTTGTACCCCCATCTAATTGGTTTGCCTTTTATAAATTGTTTAGTGCCATGGCGACCAAAATATGGTACCATGGATTCGTTAAGGCTGTGAGCTTCTTCAAATGGAGCCATATCTATGAATTTTTTATTTAAAGCTTCAATAAGGGGCCGAATTTTTGCGAACTTATCATTTTGGTCTAGGTTGCGGTTGTTACAACAATGCAAATTCTGCATTATGAAGGTAAATCTGTTTCGCGACATAGCTTCACATACAACAGTGTCATTTGTATCTTTGGAATTTTCCCAGTACATACAGGTGTCCCGTTAAGCGTACGGAGCGGCTGTATCTCTAGAACGGTAAGGCCTAGAGGTTTGGGAAAAAAATCCTTATAAGTAAAGTGACTAAGAGAAATAGCTGAAAATTATTTTGAAGTTCGTAATTCGACCGCTAGGGGGCGTAACTGCCATTGAGAAACATAAAGTTCCCGCTATCTCAGAAACTTAGACGATGAGCTATAACTTTGACAACATCATTTAATAGCTTGGATAATACCGCATCGCTTTTGTTTTGCGATATTTCTCATATCTGTCATAATAAGGGAGGGGGAGGCCAATGCGTTTTCATATGTTTACATTTTAATATCTCCTAGACCATTCAACCGATTTGAATGTTTTCGGTGTTGTTTGAAAGAGCATTTTATGCTCTTTTTAAAGATATTTTCAGTAAGACCGTCTGCTTTAAAACAAATGAGCTAGAGGACGTTATCTGCAGCGATTACATATTTTTGTGATTTTTGAAGAAAAGTTAAATGGAACGATACTATTTACTTCACAGACCCTTAGTCACCTTAAAATTTGCTAAATTTTAGTGAAAACCGCATCTCGATATCGCCACCCGTTCTCGAGTTATAGAAGAAAATGTTAAAAACTCGAGTGCCATCAATCGGATCCAGTTACCTCATCGAGAAAAACAAATCACATAACCATGGTAACTGTAAACATGTCATTTACTAACGCAGAAGCGTATGATAGAGCGTATGATGATTTATTTTCAATGTTTCGAATACGATGCAACTGCATGGCAAAAATGTGCAATGCAATTACGACAAAGAAAGACATTTTTCTCTAGAAGTGTTTTTAAGATTGACTTAGCGATTACGGAAAACTGGCAACGTGTAGCCCATTCAGACATCTCTATGAATTCGTAAATCATATTGGTGCGCAATGTGATCCCACATAATCTGGGAACTCCGAAAACAATTGTCCACAAGAGTTCTCAAGAGAATAATATCTCCACCACGTTGTTTTACATCAGGCCTTAACAGATACCGATTATGATAACAGACTGAACTATTACCATTGACTTTTAAATATGATTTGGGCAAATCCAAACCTTTTATCACAAATGCTATGGATGCATGAAGCATCTGTCCACAAGCTGATGTAAACTTGCATAATATGCATTCTTGGTTCGAGCAAAACCCACATTGCTTTCACCCCTTTATCTATTGGGTAGACTAAACGACCTGACTTTTCAAGAAAAACCAATAACCAGGGAAAATATGACAAAACACTAAATACCAGTAGAAACGTGTCCAGGGCCGAGACTTAAGCAGCGCTTTTTTTTCGTCGAAACTAGATTAAATAAATGCATCGAGGTTTATGGAAGGCATTTCGCACATTAGTGAGTTATTTTTGCCAAAAATTTAAGTTATTCTAAGTGTTTTGGTTTATTTTGTTTTATTATCATTGTTGATGTTTCATTGATCCGTTGGCTTTTCAACACGCCTCAAAAGTAGTTTTGAAGCAGTTCTAAGCTTGGATAAAGTGTGAAGGAAGGTTCTAGATAATAAAATTTTTGTTCTCTCTTATTTGTTTCCTAAGGTAACTTGATCCGATTAAGATATACGAATTTTTAACATTTTCTTTTATAATTCGAGAATGGATGGAGATATCGAGATGCGGTTTTCACTAATATTTAGCAAATTTTATGGTGATTAACGGTCTGTGAAGTAAATAGTACCGTTCCATTTAACTTTTTTTCAAAAATCACAAAAATATGTAACCGCTGCAGATAACGCCCTCTAGCTTATTTGTTTTAAACCAAGCGGTCTTACTGAAAATATCTTTTAAAAGAGCATGAAATGCTCTTTCAAACAAGACCAAAAATATTCAAATCGGTTGAATGGTCCAGGAGATATTAAAATGTAAACATTTGAAAACGCATTGGCCTCCCCCTCCCTTATTATGACAGATATGAGAAATATCGCAAAACAAAAGCGATGCGGTATTATCCAAGCTACTAAATGATGTTGTCAAAGTTATAGCTCATCGTCTAACTTTCTGAGATAGCGGGAATTTTATGTTTCTCCATGGCAGTTACGCCCCCTAGCGGTCGAATTACGAACTTCAAAATAATTTTCCGCTATTTCTCTTGCCCACTTTGCTTATAAGGATTTTTTTCCCAAACCTCTAGGCCTTACCGTTGTTGAGATACAGCCGCTCCGTACGCTTAACGGGACACCCTGTATATCGTCTAGGATGAGGTGAACAGTAGAATTCCTAAAAAACATCGAATTTCACCCCCAGTTATTTCTCCGGTTCTATTTCATAACACTGCATAAGTGTTGCTACACTTAATCAGCATTTAAACGATTTCATCATCAAAAAATACAGAAAATGCTTCCACAGGTGTATATTGTTTTTTTGGTCCACACCGCTCTGTCCAGGACGTAAGATTTTGTTTTATATGCTGTTTGGACCAGTTATAATTTTTCTTTCTTTTATTAGAATATCCTTTTCCTTTCTTTTTTATAAATGAAGACAAAGGAAGTTCATCATCACTTTCCCACTCATCTGTTTCATCACGTGTATGCAGAACTTCTACATCTGCCCGTAACTGACTACCTGGCAAGTTGTTTAGGGTAACTTCATCTTCTGCTCCCGAATCCTCGTCGGTAACGTCGCCGTTAGCATTTTCAGGTGGAAATGGTATCAGGTTGTTATTTTGTCTGGGACTTCATCATCAATAATTTGTAATTCCTCCAGCAGCTCGTAAAGCTTTAAAGGTCTTTTTCGTTCACTGAAAAAATATTACATACTCCTAGTAACCTATATTACCACTGTCCTTTTAAAAGGACATAAAAAAAACATTGTGTACCTACTTGGAAAAAGAAAATATAACCTAATTTTTGCCGGTATATTGTTTATACATACTGTTTAAACAAGTTAGTATATATTTTTTAATAAAAATTACATAAAAACTATATTTATACTTACTACCAATTAGACATGATGAAGCACAAAAGGAAAGGTAATGTTCAAATTGTTACTATTCACTAAAACAGTACTTGCGGATGAACTCCACGTGCAAACGTGATTTTTCAATACAACTAACCTAGTTCTCTCTATTAACAACTTCTTTAAAAAGGATAACACAGAAAACTGTACTCAGGCTTTTAAGAGGACAGTGGTAATGTCTGGGATACCGGATGTTGCCACCTACTTTATTTTTTTACATGGAACACCCTATATATTTTTACATATTTCGATTTGTCCCTGTATAATACATTTTTTTATATGTGTTAGATATCACTTTATTAATAATATTCTCAGTAAACTACAAGTCATCAATTTATAACAACCGAAATAACTTCCAACGCCTCACACATTCGGCTCTCTAACTCAACTCTGACTCTCTTACTAAACTAATGCCCTTAACCGTCCTTCCCACTCCCTA
>NW_019281745.1:0-11967 GCF_000648695.1 Onthophagus taurus | reverse complement strand
TGCATATAATATACCTTCCAAACTGTTATTGATTATATTTAAAATTGGTGATTAATTAGAAATAATTAAATTACTTCTTGTACTTGCTGTTTAAATATTTATTGATACCGGTTTCGAATTTTACTTCATCATCAGTCAAAACCTTAATTAAATGAAATAACAAAACAAAATCAAAAACATCGTAATTAAACAAAATTTCTTTTTCCTTTTTACTCACGTCAAGTCCTTAAAAAATCAAGATCAAATAAGATGTTATTGATTAATTTTTATTAAATTTTGTTCTTTTTATATCATTTATATCATATTTTATTGCTTTATTTGAAGGTATCTGTTGTTGTAAGCTACAAAAGCTTTACGTGTAAACTATAAAGCAGCCGTTTTTTTGTGAGACTGATAGTGGAATGAGTTATAAACAACAAAAAAGTTTATTTTATTTGTTGTTTGACAAATACTAAAAGTATGTTGTTGTTACTATTGCATATTGTTAGGTCTAAAAAGTAAATTTTAATATTTCTCTTCATCTTTATAGTGCCCAAAGCGTTGCATTAGTGCCCAACAACTTCACACAACCAATCTGGGTTTGCTCCAAAATCAGGAATCCTTCTTATTCTTTTGGTCAGTATAGCTTAAGTTTATTTTCTAGTCTTGATGTTATGATTCTGGTGAATAATTTATAAAGGTGACTAAGGACAGTAATCGGGAAATAGTTTTTAAGATTCCCCGTTTTATAAAGCTTACAGTATGTCCGTGAAGTAACGGATATAGGCGATAAAATCATTATAAACGGTTTATGGAAAAATCCCTGAAACTGGGCTAAAGAGAAAACACAGAAAAATGCAAACAAAGAATAACCCTTTTATAGACCACGAGAAACTAGAAAAGGTGCAGGAAAACCACAAAAGCGGTCGATGATGTGAAGGGTCCCGCCATACCCTTCACCCAGAAAGAATGGATAAAAACAGTAAGAGACAGAAATAAATGGAGACATTTGGAACAGGCATATGTCCAGCAGTGGATGATACATACTGACAAAGAAGAAGAAATGCAAATAATTCGAAATAATTGAATTTTAAACCTAATTTAGAGTTTTATCGAAGGAATGGATAGAATAATATTATATAACTACAATAAATAGTTTCTATAATATGATTTTTATTACATCTGCTGGAATACCTTATTAAAGTTACTGGTGAGATACTGGTCGGCATCAGTTAATAATAGTCTTATATTAATATCGCTAGTTCAAAAAAAATATATTAATCTCATTTGGTGAAGCAAGATGTGAGCAATTCGAGGTATCTTATTTCTTTTAAACATCCCAGCAATTCTTAATGAAAAAAAACTAAAAAATTTACCGACAATAAAGCTATACTAATCGATAAGGGTGCTCCCAAAACTCTATAAACGTGACTTTCCAATTCTTCCAATTACAGCCTTCAACAATTCCCCGACCTAAAAACTTGCAAATTTTATGTTGAGAATTTTTCAAAAGATCAACTATAAACCCAAGTTTTCCATAAATAATAGTAAACAATTTATTGATATGACACGGGACATCAATCTAAAAAACAGAATTCTAGCCTCATTCGATATAGTTAATCTATACTCCAATGTTCCCATAAAACCCACAATTGACATTGTAATGAAACTCTAAAGACTACTTTGTGGATCCCTCGATCGTTGAACATCTCAATACCATACTTGAGCACATCGTTACTCAGAATTATTGCTCTTTTAAATAATGAAATATACAGTTTAACTGATGGCCTACCAATGGGAATGCCACTGTCAGGTATTCTTTCAGATATTTTCCTGGACCACTTGTTAGAGGACAAATATATTGTCAACACTAATAATCCTTTCAATAAATCTATAATAAAATGGTTCCGATATGTTGACGATGTTTTCATAATTTGGGAGGGTGATACGGATTCCCTTCATGCTTTTCATGAACATGTTAATAGAATACATGATAAAATAAAATTTACCATCGAAATAGAAGAAAACAATAACCTTAACTTCCTTGACCTCTCTCTTAATACTTCCTCGGATAATATTACATATAATATATATAGGAAACCCACTACGGTTCCTACAACCATCCCTTGCGACTCTACCCATCCTTTATCCCATAAACTTGCAAATTTTCGATATTTAATTAACAAAGCCTTCCAATATCGTCTTTCCCAAAACGATTTCATTTCTGAATTTGACTACATTAATAAACTAGCTCAGGATAATGGATTTCCTTCCAAACTTATCGATAAGCTTACTAAACAGATTAAGATCCAATATGAGACCAACTACAAAGTATTTACTATAAACCTCTATTCGCATATTTGTTGGAATATATTTCGATGTCTCATTTTTTGTATGTTTGTTATTGGTTTAACGCTTATGAACTTGTTATTTAAACAGATGTTTTCTTCGGGCCATTTCCTTTTCTTTTAACATGTCATTTTATAAAAGATTTTAATTTTTATTAATCGTGAGTTCTCTTGTGTTGTTTAATTATAATTATAAATAGTAAATAATTTATTCATTTAGTGTAAGGGTTTTGCAAATGTTCAAGTAATGTTTTTCCTGATTTAATAGCGATTTTGATAGTAAGTTAGTTTTTGTTTGTAATAACTAATAACCTGTAAATGTTATGTAATAAGATCTTTATGATTTTTCCTTTATTAATTAGATTCGGCTGAGGATGAGCTTATAGCTCGAAACTAGTTCCGTTTAAACTAAAATTATAGCAAGTAAGAAGTTTTTATTTTCTTTCTTATATACTTTCCGAACTTGCAACATGGATCCAATTAATTCATTTCTTAATAAATCCATATGTTATTAGTGGCATACATTTGCAATTCAAAATATCCCATGCGTTTTAGAATTACAGATTTTTTGATCAGATGTTTACTACGCGGGCTATATGCTATAATAATAACGTAATTGCCAACCTGAGTATTATCACGAATTTCAGTGACCAGTTAAGCATTACAACTTATTTTTCTTTGTGTATTATACAGAATCAATAAAAATCCGTAGATACGTACTTATTGAACGAAATAAATGTCGTAAAGCATAAAGGTTAGCAGTGAATCACGCTAAACGATATAATGGCTATATGGAAAATAATTAATACCTGTAAGTCTTCTGGGAATGCTGATGGAAAGGATAGTAATTTAGACGCGAATGAACTTAATAATTTCTTTCTAAATGTATCGGATAGATTGGCTAATAATTTGGAAGGGGACGAAGATCCGCTGTCGTTTCTCTTCGAACATGTCAATTACACAAATGGGGAATATTTTACCTTCAAACCTTTTTCACAGGTGGAGGTACGGGACTTCTTTGACGCCCTTAAGCCTGGCAAATCGGTTGATGCGTTTGGTTTAAACGCGGTCATGATAAAAAAGGTCAAAAACTGTCTGATCCCAGTACTTACTACTCTGTTCAATCAGTGTTTAAACACAGCATGTTTTCCTGATAAATTTAAGATGGCAAGTGTTTTGCCGCTATTCAAAAAAGGTGATATTGATGATCCTTCGAACTTTAGACCAATTAGTATATTGCCGGTGTTGTCAAAAATTTTTGAAATGCTATTGAAAAATCAATTATTTTGAAAAATAATTGAAAAAATATTTTTAACAAACAACAATTTGACTTTAGAAAAGGATTCTCTACGGCACTGGCTGTACAAAATTTTGTTGAGTATATGGTCGATGTATTTGAGGCTTCGCAATACACTGAAGCTAGTGTTTTAGATCGTACCAAAGCTTTTGATTGCGTGTCTCATTCTATTTTAATATGTAAACGCTTACAATGTCGCCCCGGACGCTTGCAAGCTTTTGTCATCTTATCTCACAAATAGAAGTCAATTTGTTAAATTTAACTCGGTAATATCTAACTCTGGGAATATTACAAGTGGTGTTCCTCAGGGGTCAATTTTGGGTCCTATTTTGTTCTTAATATATGTAAATGACTTGCCTTCCTTTCTGAGTGGTGGAAGCTCAAGTTTAATCTTGTATGCGGATGATACAAGTTTGCTGACAAAACATGTTTCTGTCGTTGATGTCAGGGGATTGCAAGATTTAATGTTAAAATCGGCAAGGCATTGGTTTGCAAGTAATAGTCTAACACTGAATGTTGATAAAACAGAAGTAATGACCTTTACACTAAAGCAAACTACCATTAAATCCTGTGTAGCGGATATAGAAGTCAGGTTTTTGGGTGTTCATCTGGATTCCGGGCTTACCTGGAATGTTCATGGTGAGAAATTAGCCTCACGCTTAAGCTCCACTGCCTTTCTGTTGGATCGTCTGCCTGAGTTTTCCTCTGCTAGGGTATTGCGTTCCGCTTATTTTGCGCTTTTTCAGAGCGATTTAAATTATGGGTTACTGGCCTGGAGATATGCCCCGATCAATAAAAGAATATTTGGTATACAAAGAAGAGCTATTAGAAATGTTGCTAACTTGAATTATACTGATGACTGTAGGCCTTCTTTTATCAAATTAAAAATATTAACACTACCTTCATTATATATTTTGGAGTGTTTAAAGCTCACTTTTTTACATCATAGTCAGCACAGAAAAAATAGTTCACTATATATAAGTACACTAATATGTTCACCATTATGGCACCAGGGGGAGGAACGACCTTCGACGAAAGGCACTGCGACTGGAGAGGTCGAGAAACACATATAATTACTATGGAGTAAAATTCTTCAATGCTTTGTATTGTGGTTATAGAAACTTACCTTATAAAGTTTTTATAACCAAAATTAAAAATGTTTTAATAAAGAAGGCATATAACTCCATAGATGATTTCTTAAACGACATACAGTCCTTCGATTAATATTTTCATAATGTGTTGCAACTGTGCCTTTGTCGCTATTGACCGAACACCGATTTATTTTATCGAAGGTTTAATGTAATGTAATGTATTTAGTAATTTATTCTTTCTTATATATGTTTTTTATGTTGTATTTATATTTAGATTGTGACGAATGCATGCCCTCTGGGTTATTAACATAATAAAATTATTATTAATATTATTATTGAGTAAATCGTTGTATATGGGAGCGACGGGTCAAACTTAGTTTTACTACAGAATATAAACACTTTATCCAGATACTCTGTTGACGACGGCGAACCGAGAGGAAGAGCTCATAAGGGTGCTGTATAGATAATAAGATATGATATAAGTTAAGTAAGATAATAACTTAATGAAATTTAGTGAATTTACGTACTATCGTTAGTACATCTGCTGATCTAGAGACGAAGAAGTTGAGGAACCAAACTGAAGAATAATTTTTGCCAATGTGTAATGAGGCAACCCAAGTAGTTTCAATATTCCGTCATCATCCAAGTAGGAAATACCCGTTATACAATTTGGTTTCAGTACAAGGAAATTATTGCAAGAAAGTTTATTAATAAACTAATTTGATAAAACTAGAAGAATTCGTAATAATCACAAATAAGCTAGCGAACCTAACATAGTTTATAATTTAATAATTTATAATTACCAATTAATAATTTATTGAACACCAGTTAATTAAGAAAATTTAATAAAATTATATTGTGTGAATAAAACTTATCAAAAAATACTGATTACGTTATAGAATATTTTATAAAAGACACTAAAATAATCCTTTTTATTTCATTATCAACATTTTATTTCAAAATTTATAGGTTTTTAATACATATTTCATTTAATTCCTAAAATATTTTATGGATTATTTAAGGAATTATAACTTATTAAGTTATTAGTGTTATTACTCAACATTTAGTTGAAACTCGTAACCATGTACCCGATATAAACGTAGTGTTAAAATTAAAATATAATGATCCTTTAATATTTTTCAAGGAATTTTATTAGAAAAAGGTTACCATTTATGCTAATTGACTTGTTTACTATTAATTGGCGGTTTTTCCTCGCATATCAAAATAAAAAATAAGCAAAAACAACTGCAACTTTATAACCATAAAATCAGAATAATTTCTAAGAATTAATTATAAATTAAGTTTCGTAAAATTTTCGGAAAATACGGCAATTAACAAATCATGAAAGGTAGTTTGTTTTTTGAACTGTTTAACCGTATACAAATTCCTTCGTACTACTACGTATACTAAAGAACTATAACTCAAAAACAATAGTGTGTCTCAATTTAGGTAAAGAGAAGGTATTGTTTTGAGGGAATAAAAAAACTTTAATTTGTTTTTAATTGGTGTTTTCACATTATAAGCATGTAATTTAATAGTAACCAATGAAATAAGCAATTAATGACTTAATTTTATAAATATATTCTTTGACCAAGTTTTCAGCAATATTGCGAGTTATTCTTTATTGATTGCATAAAATAATAAGTGTGGAGATACACAGTATAAGAACATTAAAATATACAAATAAAAAGATGTACTACCATCCGTGCCAAAAAATTGGAGCCCCTCAGTTGTGATAAAAGAAAAAGTGGTAAAGGTTGTAACCTATTACTCGATTTTTGATGGTGTCGACAATTTTGTCTACTTCGCAGTTTTTTTTTTTAAACAATTTGACGAAAAAGTTTCAACAGGTGGTAGCGAGTTTTCTTTTTTAGTTTCCCGGAAAATTGCTGTGTAATATAATGGGGTTTTGTCGAAAACGACTGAGTGGATTTCAACGCGGTTTTAATAAAAATATCTCAAATAATTGTGTGTTTGGAATCGCGTTATCAGTTGACGCCAGTTAAAGGATGCAATGATAGGATAATGAGATAATCAGAAACCAGTCAAAGAATCATCATTTTACACATTGGCAGTGAAGATGTTTTTCTATCGGGTGCAGAAAAATGCTTTATTGGCGAAAAAATGAAAGATAAGCTAATAATTTCAATGAAATGATTCAACAACATTACGAAAAATAATTTAGATATACAGGGTGTTTTATTAATAATGGAAAATATTTTAACTGGAGATACTACGTGTCAAATAATGATCATTGACTAAAAATAGCCTTATTCAAAATCACACAAAAAATCATTTTTTCCATCTTTAAGCTAATCTACTTGTACGATAAAAATAAAATTTGGCATGGCGATTTAGTATTAGTACATGCTTCTTATGGTGAAATTTTCCAAAATCAACAAAATTACAGCAAGGAGAAAAAAATTTCCCCTTGTGTTAACACCAATAAAACTTTTTTGTGTTTCGATTTACAAGCACGAAATTAGCATCACCTAACAGGACGGTTAAAATGCTAAAAATAAGGTAATCTTGTAGAAACTTCGTGTTGTACTTGGTTTTCGAGACAAACGAGAAAGTTCGGAAGGATTTGTGACTAAAAATAGTTTAAACAGCAAAAATCCGGGTAGCCCAACACTCAAATTCTACGTCACTGGCGGAATTAATAATAAACAAAATTTAAAAAACAACTTATGACAAATAAACTGATTATTACATTTATTTACAATATCACGATTAGTAAACGTCACTTTAATCATTTCTGCATATCATTTAGATAAATAATAATGCGTTCATGGTATTAAGTGGGTACGACATATTATTAAAAATAAGTTCAGGAATTGTGTATTTGGCTCTTGTGTGAATTAATCGTTTCGATTTAGTAGGATGTTGTCAGTTTATACATTTGTTGATTTTCATTATTTGTTTCTCATAGTTGATAAATTTAACAGTTGATTAAGTGAAAATGCCACGTCATAACAATTTTTCTAATCTTGAAATGCGAGATATGCCCTGTGTTTATGTACAAGAAAATTATTCCTGCCTTGCTGCTGCTCGAAGATATCAAGACATGTAGCGAAACAGAGTTCAACCTAATCGCAAAACTTTCAGTAACATTTTTAGTCCATTAGGAGAGACTGGACAATTTAAGTCCAAAAATGATGTGGGACGACCTAAAAATTTGACTGTTGATTAGGAGGACGACACTCGGCGTTTATCAGCAATGACTGGAGTAAGCTACCCAACAGTTTTTCGATTACTGAAACAAGAAAATCTACGGCCTTACCACTTTACATCCGTACAAAACTTATTGCCTAGAGATTATCCTTCACGATTAAATTTTGCTGAGTAGATATTAAATAGAAGAAATGAAAATGGCATTAAAAACATCCTTTTTAACGACGAGCCCACTTTTACACGTAGAGGAGTCTTCAACTGGAGAAATAGCCACAGTTGGGATATTGAAAATCCCCATATATTCCGGGAATCATATTTTCAATAAGAAGTTAAGATAAATGTATGGTGCGGTATTTTTGGAGATAGTCTGTTGGGTCCTTATGAATTGCTACCAAATATGAATGGTAACTCGTATTTGGAGTTTCTGTAAATTTCACTTCTCGATGAGTTAGAAGAACTTCCACTTCCACTTCCATTTCCTCATTATCCTCTGATGGTACGAAACTATCTAGATCAGCAACTCCTGATTGTAATCCATTAGATTTCCATTTCTGGAGCCATATGAAATCACTGGTATACTCACAAGAAATAAATAATCGTCAGGAACTATGGCAGCAAATAGTCAATTCTGCTCATTTTATTGCCAACCAGCCAAACATATTTTTTAAAGTTAGAAGATCCTTTAGCGAAAGAATTACTAAACTTATTGAGGTTAATGAGGGTTACATTGAAAATTTGTTGTGTGTTTTTTTTTATAATTTTGTACATTATAAAATAAACAATAAATAACTAATAGTAAGAGTTTCATTTAACTTTAAATTTCTCGAAAAATAATAACTTAATCGTTACGAAGGGTAAATGCATAGTATATTGTTTGTATGTATGTAGGTAAGCGGATGGTATGCTCACGCATACAGCACCTAGGCAGTATGTTGTTGTAGTATGTTGTTTACATAGGAAGTATTGAAGAATCGAAAAATTGTGCTAAAATGACAATTCTACATTTTTTTATTTTTTTAAAGATGGAAAAAATGATTTTTTTTCTGGAACTTTGAAGACCTTCATCTCGAAAATGATGCGATTATGAATAAGGCTATTTTTGGTCAATGGTCATTATTTGACACGTAGTATCTCCAGTTAAAATATTTCGCATTATTAATGAAACACCCTGTATATTGTGCACATTTTCTGCAAACTGCGGACTGCGAACTGAGAATTTCTGCGCTGGATCCTAGTTTTACAAATCGCATGGAGAAAAGTCTAAATCATTGGGCGACCTCAGGAAAACAGCGTACTCGAAAGATGTACTTCTTTTTTATAATCCATAAACAGATCACAACTTTTACAACTGTCACGATCTCATCATTATCAATAACGATATCTGATAGATTCCTTGGTACAATATATTGAGTTGTATGAGATAAAATTGCATTGGGTACCAGTGGCTGAATACGAGTTACGTAATTGAATAAAATTGGGCCTAGGATAAAAACAAAAAAGCAAGGAATAACAATACCTTTAAAATTAACGATGTTCTCGTTTGGTAAAGATGAAGATGTTAATTCCAATGATACTACCGATACGGATGCTCCTGCCCTGCTGGAGCATGAGCTACTGGCCAGATACTTATCGCTTACGCAAAACAGACTGATTTGAATTATGTTATATTTATAATTGAATGCATAAGTCGATGAAACTGACAAACATTTTTTGAGCACATTCTTTTATAAATTTAACCATGGCTACAAGGTGTTCCCTATTTCCGATGTTTCTTGGTAAGTGTCAAATGCTCAAGAACATTCTTAATTTTATCATTTTACTTTTATTCTGTGTTGTAAACAAATATAGAGCTTTTGAGATTTATATGATACTTTTATCTATAATAACGAGGTAATAATTCTAGATCATATTTCCAATCAAAAGAGTAAGTATGTACGAAATCCAGGATTGTAATAGTGAACTATTTTGTCATGCAATTAAGGTGCCATGTAATACCTGTGAATGGAAAGTGTCACAAATAATTATGACCCCCAAGCTGAATGAAAATCCAACTAATGTGATGTTATATCGGCTTTCTGCCATTGTTGTCGAAGGTACTGGAAAGGGTTCTATTGAGTAGACTACAGGATACTTTATTCAGAAAGAAGTTAATACCAAATTATCAGTTGAGCATTAGAGTTCAACATGACACTATAGAACAGATCCATAGGATCGTAAGAACTGTAAGAGATGTTGTAGAGAATGAAAAGGGCTTTGATCAGGTGTGGCATGACAGTCTGATAACAAAAATGAGAATGGTGATACCACATAACATATCTAATGTTTCGGACTCTTACCTAATGCGACAAGATAATGACTTTTCAACCCTACTTCCAATTGGATCTCGAGTCCCTTAAGGCAGTGTACTTAGAGCTACCCTGCACCTACTATAACCTCGTATCTTCCTATTATAATATACAGTAATTCAATGGTAATAGGTACTTTTCGCAACCCAACCCCCCTGTCCAATTTAAAAACGATACAAGATATCGCCCTGAGATATAATGAGATAAAATCTTGTTTAACACTTTTAGATGTTCCGTAATATGGTTTTTGCAATAAAAATACCACACTTTATCCTAAAGAACAGTTTTTTAAGTTCTACAATTCAAAAAATTATCAAAATCCAAATAACCAGTTGGGTCAAGTTTCCCTAGTTTTTCAACATCAAGTTTTTCTTACCTCTGATACCAAATGTACGTGTGTGATAACATTACTTACAAACTTTACGATGATTGGACATGGATTTCTACTTTTTCCATTATAAGATGACACCTATCTGAGTTATCAGCGGCAACAGACACGTGCAGCTTATTGTACAAGTTGAAAAGTATCGCAGAATCAATGTTTTTTTTCTTATTTTCAACAGCGCCAAATACATAAATGCTATTACAACGGGTATATTATACCAATTTATTCACATTTCTGAACGTGCGATTCGTTCAAATTATATTTTCTCCTCACCTCCACTATTTTGGCAAGATTGTCTTCGATAATATCAATGTCTATAGCAACGGTGGCCAAACTGCGGCTCGCGAGTCACATGCTGGTCTTTGAAGGATTATTTGTGGCTTCTGTAAATTGTAAACAAAATTGTGGATTTCTCTAAAAAAAAAATTTTAATACCTTTTTTACATACTGTTTTAATAAAACGTATTTAATTGTGGCTCGCGAAAAATATCAAAATGAAAAATGGCTCGGACTATCAAAGAGCTTGGCCACCCCTGGTCTATAGAACAATAATTTCTTAATTTACAAAGATTTTTCTCGATCAATGGGGTTTTATTAACTTTTAACTTTACTTAACCCGCTCTCTCTCTCTCTTATTATATTTCTTAACACGTTCGCTGCAAACTTTCAGTCAGGCGCACCTGACTAAGGAAAACGGCGACTCCGAACGGAGTCATACGCACTGAACGTGCTACACGAATAATCGATGCTGTTGGAGAAGACATCCAACGTTGTAGCTATGTTTGATGTAAACTTTTTCTCAAAAGTGTAGTTTATAAATTATTCCTATGATAACCCTAAAAGTTACTGTCTATGACTTTTGTTTCCAATTAATAACATAGAAACATCCTATTTTGATGGTCAGTATACAAATGTATTTATAGTACTAGAAGATACGGTTAATAAAGATGTAACAGCAATCAACAAATTACTTCTATACTTCTATATATTAATGAGATAAATGAAAAATAAGGTTCAACTTCACCACTAATCATGGAACTCAATCATTCAACATAAAACTAGTAAATAGTAAAATTAGTTTATTTCTTCGTTTCCCATAATAATCACATTTTCCAAAATAAGAAGCGAAAGACATACACCTCAGTCGTTAGATTCTCCGTGACATAAGCCACTACATTCAAACTTCAAGAAATAAAGATTAGATTCAGGTACCTACATTCCCCCAGTGTCTGAAAATTGCACAAAACCATAAAAAAGCTTTTAATAAATAATAATACTTTATTGAGCCAAATAAACAACAAAATAAGAATAAATCAAGAAATATACAATTCACAATTCAAGCTCAATG
>NW_019281743.1:0-101202 GCF_000648695.1 Onthophagus taurus | reverse complement strand
TCGGTTTACTTATAGCCGAAATAAATAATAAAATGTAAATTTTTAGCTCAACTTTGATCGCTCATAGCTCGAAAACAAAAGAGTTGCGACCCTATGTTTATATAAAAAACTTGTGTTATTTTGGCAAGTACTACGTCCTAGTAAAGTTTCCCGATTAAAAACTGAACCACCCTGTATATATAAATTTTTCTATGGATGACTTGCCAGTTATAGGCCAAAGTATACTGATCATGAATGTCAAAAAGTGAGCTCGTTTGACAGTTAACCCTTTCGTAAGTTCTATCTGGCTTAAAAAAACACCTCTATAAGGGACGATTTCGCTTCAAATTGCCAAGGTCGCTTGCGGGCAGGGATTTGCGCTAGATTTGGTATATTTACTAATATAATAAATAATATATTTAAGATAATATATTTATTATCTACTTATTATATAGTCAAATTTATTAACAACACGAAATCGTCAGCTTTGGAAGATTCTAGATCTTTGAATACCCAAGATATTATCTCTATATAATTCAAAATCCAGTTGGTATTCTCAATAAAATGGTCCCATTGTTTGTACCTGGATATTATACAATAACAAATTAAAATATGTTAATTAACTAATTATATTTATAATATAATTGATTAAAAAATTGCAGTAAATGTAGTTTCATAAAAAGATTACTTAAAACATTCTAAATAGTCATCAAAATAAATCAATAAATTTACTCCTTCATTTTTAACTCTTTAAATTGTTTTCCCAACAATTTCATAACATCACCATGTTGAAGCGATTGCGTTTTAACAAGCTTATAATTTTCTTTAACAAAATTAGCAAACGGCGTCGTTTTATTACTTGGAGTAACAGGCACCGATTTAGTCTCCCCATTTTTATTCGTTTTATTGATCAATATTTTAAAAGTTCCATAACAATACCCGCATCGCTTTCGTTCTAAATTCAACGATTTCGAATGTCTCCCAAAACTATAACTACAACCCATACATTCATATGTATATTTAGTTTGAATAACGTAATTGTGACAGGTTTTTATTGGGGGAAGTTCTGGGAATGTTGTAACAGCTTTGCGAGTCCATTTTTGCCAAATTGGTCCATGTCCATTAGTGACTAAATCGATAATCCAAGCAGCAGCATGGCACATTTCATGGATTAAAGTGTCTCGTAATCGATCAGCTGAATCAATTATTTTTTTTGATAAAACTATCCTAGCCGATCTTTCTATTGATTTATTGGAATAAATTTTTTTTTTGCAATAACAAAATCCTGCGGAAGAACGCATCTTTTCGCTCCACTCAATTGGAACATCTTTTAATTTCCCCCCAAAAATATTTTCGTTATAAATCGATTTTAATTTATCAATTAATATTTCGCGATTTCCTTTAAAATTTTCGCGATAAATTCGAGCTGAGGGATCACATTTTGAGATGGGAACCGATTTTGAGAGGGATTCTAGAAAACTTTTTATTTGGGGAACTTTTAAATCATCACTATTATCATCACTACTATCATTGAGATCATTAAACAACTTTTTTTTCGTTTTTTTATGATTTTCTTTATCTGATTCATCGTCTGAATTGGAAATTTTATTCAAAAATTGATTTTTCTTCCTAAAAAAATTTAATAAAACGTGGATATTTTTAATTTATTTAGTACCTACGTCTCAGTTTTACTAAAATTACTTAAATTTAATTGATTCTTTTTCCTAAAACCCTTCAATTCCGACTTTGGAAATAAATGTTTTTGAGATTCTCTCCATCCAACGCCATATAAATCATCTAATATCCTAATTTCATCATCTAATAACCTCGGGGTTGATGGATAACCCTCAGAATCGCTCGATTCGATCACAATAACATCATTTTCCTTTACCTTAACATCATCCGAAGGTAAATCTGAGTCATCAGTTGATGATGAACTTACTATAATTGCAGTACAATTATTAACTTGGTTGTTCAAAATCGATGAGCGACGAATTTTGGTTGTTTTTAACGTTAATTTCGTTGCTAAAAATGAAAAAATTAGGAAAATGAAGATGTTTAAAAAAAATTTTAACCTTTTTTTGGTAACTTTTTTTTCGTGGGATCGATTTTTGGTGATCGAGCCGAAAATAATTCGAAAGAATCGTCGATGCACGACATATTTACGATTACATTAATTAATTATTCTTAAAATTCGGCGAAATTAAAGCTTTAAACACAAAATAACACATAACCAACAAAATTGTAAAAAGTTTTTTCTGGTGGTGCCAACCGAAAAAAATTTCAACCTAAAAATTAAAAAGTTACTATAAATTAATATTTTAGAACGGCGTATATCGCATAAACAATAAAAATAGAAACGAAAAAACTTTTAATTTATTATTATAAAAATATACATTCATTTTAATTTTTAGAAATTAATTAAAATAGATATTAATCAAAAATTGAATTAGTTGTACACCCCGCCGTTAGCGTCAGGTAGCGCTGGTATCGCTTTGTTTACATTTAATTTAAAAAATTTTAAATTATTTTAATAACAAAAAACTGCAATGCTAAAATTAAGTAGATAAATGGACACAACGCCAAGTATTTAGGCATAAGTCTGGACATCAAACCTAGATGGAAAGAGGCCCTAAAATTGCATACAAAGCTATAGGCTGATTGGGAATAACCCCAAATGTTCAATTTATTGGCACTACTACATTTAACTTTGGGGCTAAAGGCAGCAATAACTCGAATATCAACTGTAAGTATTCAAATATTCCAGAATAAAGTTACGAAACATAGTTAAAACCCACACATTCTAGTCTACAACAACTAAACCTAGTGAGTAGTCAATTTGGCATATCTCTCATCATCAAAATCGCTACCTAAAGAAGCACTTACAAAAATATTGCAAAAGAACCATATAGAATTATACAACTGGTTCTCAAGTTTTGAACAGAACGAGCAAACAACTTGGCAAAATCTCAAAAGAACACTTCAAATTTGAACTTGAAGTTACATTCACAAGTTGCACACCATGATCTTCGAGAATACCCTCTTGGTTCCTTGAATATGTTATGAGAAGAATAATCGATCTAAATCCAACCTTGACGAACAAGTCCAAGGAGATGAAAGTGGACCATCATAAAAAAATTGGCAGAGCTACTGGAACGATTTGAAAGGAAGATGCTCCTGCTGGACAGGGCATTTACAACGCAGCACGTGCTGCAAAAAAACAAATTGTTTCTGAGATAATCAGGAAAAAGGCGCATGGCTGGTAGACCAAGAGCAAGATGAGATCGTGACGAATCACGCTCATTACAAATCTACATTATCTTTGGGGTTTCACATTTTTAGCGCTAGATACTATGTTTATAAGTCCATGTTTTCCGAAATTCAAGAATATTGCCTAGATATGGTTGTTATGCCTGTTAAAGATACCTTCGTGCGAAAACTTATAACCGCAATTGATAATACTTAAATCTGAATTCTCAAATTTTTATTTTGGCCGGAATGTTAGAAACGTTTAATGTACTAGGTCTCGCTGAGACATCCCCGTTGAGTTGCATAACTTCTTAGGATTATTCCTTGCATCAAAATTAGCAAAAAACTTCCAGTCAACATAGGTCCAATTCTCAACCGTTGTTGAGATATGGGATAACTTAATTAACTTAAATTATTGTGTTACTTCTACAATAATCAGTAGAAAGTGTTAAGTCTTAATGATTTTAATTTTCATGGCGGTCATTAATTGATTAAAGCTGCTCAAAATGGCGACCCTGGACTGCCATACACAACTCTGCTCTTCGACTCAGTTCTCCTATCTAACAATGGGTTTAACATTGCCCCAGAGGAAAAAGTCGAAAGGGATCAGATCCATCCTATCCAGCGATTTGGAAACGCAGTGTTCAAAAAGTCGGTTACGACCCTTCTTCTAGGAGTCTCCTACAGATTTTACTGGTCAAAGTTCCACATTAACCGAAAATCGGTGCTAGAATCTACTTTCTGACAAAACATGAAGATTTTCTTCGCTCCAGATGTGCTCGTTATATGTGAAGATCATGAGTGAAGGTAGACTCATCCGCGAATAAAGCAATTGGGAGGAGATCTTGGTTCTCTAGAATCCACGAGCAAAATTCTTCTCGTTCCGCATAGTCTGCTGGTGAGAGATTTTGTACTTGTTGTACGTGGTAAGGATGTAGCCAGTTTTCACGCAAAGTCTGTGGTGGCAACCGTTCTTCTTATGCTGGTTCTCCGATTCTCAGAAACTCCATGAAGAACAGCTTCAGTGTGGTTTCTTCGCGCAGGCTCTCGCTCATTAGTCTTTTTCGGCAAGGATCCTGTTTGCCGGAGCGATCTGAAACAGTTCATGATGGTTGTCCGATTAGGATGTCTTCGGTTCGGGTAGCGTTTTGCGTACTCTCTTGCAGCTTCTGAAAGCAAGAAGATCCGAAGAACCCGAAGATCATCAGCACTCTGTATGCCAACTTCTTCATCTCACTGTAGCATTCTGGAAGACTATTCCATGCGCCGAATATGAGGGCCTCAACTCGCCGAATTTCTTTTAGAGCTGTCCACTTGTGCTGCGCAATGTGTATGCTTTTCTGGCGTTCCAACTTGCTCTTGAGTTCTGCAAACTTCCCATTCCACAAGTCTTTGGCTTTCAAATCTCGTGGATCGTTTATATCCAAAGGTTTATTTTTTGTTTGGCATTGTTGTAAAGTTGGTTGTTGCATATTAGTTTTTAGCTTTAGGTATTTTCTTCTGTTTGCTGGGTATTTTTGGTCAAAAGGTTGTGAAGGCAGTAAGCTGCAAGTACGATCTTTTCTGCCATGTTTGGTTGTACTAGCAAAGGTCTTTGAAACACTCTAAATCTAGTACGTAATATTCCGAATGCATTTTCTACAGTACGGTTTTAATAAATAAGTTTTCAATGGATATGCAGCGTCTGCCACAATAGTGTAGGGTAAAGGCTCTGTATTTTGGTTTAATGGTTTGTTTGGTGGCACATTTAATTGACTTATCTCAAACATTTTTCCCATTAAAGACATTTGGTATATACCACCATCACTATTTCTAGCGCCTACGCTCTACATCTATCATAACGAATCTGCAATGAGCATCAACAAGTGCAAGCAGTACAACAGAATGCTCGTTTTTGTAATTATAAAATGTCAAGCTTGCATTTATTGGACATATTATAGATACATGTTTATCGTCCAATGCTCCAATACTTACGCATTGATATGTCTAAAATTGTGTCGGTCATGTCATAACAGATGGGGCACCAAATATGGTTGGAAAAAATGTGGGATTCGTGAAATTGTTTATGGAAACTGTTAGACATCTTATTGTACCATTCTATTGTATTATCCATCAGGAGGTATTGTGTGCTAAATCAGGATTTTCAGAACTGAATAATGTAATGTCTGATGTAATAAAAATTGTTAATTTTATCACTGCTCGACCTCTTCATAAGCGAGAATTTTCTGCACTTTGGCAAGAAGTCGATTCAACCTACAGTGGATTGCTAATGTTTAATTAATGTGAGATGGCTGAATCGAGGTAAAGTTCTTGAGCGATTTGTGGAATGTTTGTGGAACCTGGCAAACTTTCCCCAGATTAATGCTGGTAAGTGGATCAGTAATTTGATGTTATTTACAGATTTGTCTGTTCATATGAATGGACTAAACTTAGTTTTGGCAAAAGTATTGATGTTATGTTTGGATACATCAAATCTTTTGAAAGTAAACTTAAAATTTTCGGAATTTTCGAGCGGAATCACCAACACTGCACCAGAGCATCACTTAGAAACTATGCAATCTGAAAATTCTGAAACAGAAAGCCGCCCAGCAACACCACCTTCCGGTATTCAAGGTTATTCCCAAAGAACAAACCTTCAAGATCTATATGATTTAATGAAGTCCTCTCATGACTTGAGAATGCAAAAAGAACGGTCAAAATGTTAACTAGTCGGGTAGGGTATGGATGAAATGGACTTATTCTTTTTGAGCATGAGCAAAGTAGTTACACAATTGCCAAACCTCGACCAAACTAAAATCAAGTTAGATTTGCATACTGTTGTGTCACATGCGGAAATACGGAAACTTGAGTCACAAGCTCAATCTGTTGGACCAGCACTAACTAATGCGGCTCACCACATTGTTGCCCAGACACAACAACAACTCCAGCTATCCATTCAACCATCCACATCTATGCCGGTATACCCACTCACATCAACTCTCACATCGATAGATAACATTTCAGCATATTACAACAGTTATATGAATACCGACATTTCTGATGATAATTGAATGGATAAAAGAGGTGAATAAGCAAATTGGATTTCCCATATAACTTACTTTCTTCATCTACTCGACTCTTCAATTAATTAATCTTTTTTCTATCTTTAAAATAATACAAAATAAAAATAAATAAATACTTACCTGTATGCTTAAGGTTAATTAGCAAGAAAAGGTCTGAAATTGCAAAAAACAGGAATTACATTGTTCAAAGTCCACATGAAGTCTGAAATTACAGTTCAGAGAAAACAAAAAATTGATTATAAACCAAACATGATTTTTCATGGCAATACTTATGTGTTCAATAAAAAAATGCGAATAAGAACAAGAAACCAATGGACTTGTCTTGTTATTGCACAGGACAGGAAATCACCAATACGGAAACTTTGCCAATGCAGGATAAGCACAAAAGCAAAGTAACAGCTGCAGAAATGAGGTACCGGATGGTATAAGATTCGTATAGATAATAAGAGGCTCCCAAAAAGATCATGATAGACACCCAGAAAGAAGTAGCTGTCAGTATCAAGAACAAAACATACATAACGTTGGCAGAACGAGAAGTTAGAAACTGCTTCTAAAAAA
The DNA here is from genome assembly GCF_000648695.1 of Onthophagus taurus. Taxonomy (NCBI): domain Eukaryota; kingdom Metazoa; phylum Arthropoda; class Insecta; order Coleoptera; family Scarabaeidae; genus Onthophagus; species Onthophagus taurus. The sequence goes on along the minus strand of NW_019281743.1, from coordinate 94,354 downwards.
CTAAATACTGCTTTATGAAGACTAGATACTGCTCTGGAACACTAAATACTGCTTTCTAAAGACTAAAATTGCTTTGTGGAGACTAAATACTACTTTCTGAAGACTAGATACTGCTGACAGGTCTAAGTACTGCAAAAGAAAGATAAGATATTGTTGGAGAAAACATACATAACGTTGGCAGAAGACTAGATACTGCTTCTAGAAGACTAAATACTGCTTTCTGAAGACTAGATACTGCTGACAGGTCTAAATACTGCAAAAGAAAGATAAGATATTGTTGGAGAAAACATACATAACGTTGGCAGAAGACTAGATACTGCTTCTAGAAGACTAAATACTGCTTTCTGAAGACTAGATACTGCCGACAGGTCTAAATACAGCGTCTGGAACACTAAATACTGCTTTCTAAAGACTAAAATTGCTTTGTGGAGACTAAATACTGCTTTCTGAAGACTAGATACTGCTGACAGGGCTAAGTACTGCAAAAGAAAGATAAGATATTGTTGGAGAAAACATACATAACGTTGGCAGAAGACTAGATACTGCTTCTAGAAGACTAAATACTGCTTTCTGAAGACTAGATACTGCCGACAGGTCTAAATACAGCGTCTGGAACACTAAATACTGCTTTCTAAAGACTAAAATTGCTTTGTGGAGACTAAATACTGCTTTCTGAAGACTAGATACTGCTGACAGGGCTAAGTACTGCAAAAGAAAGATAAGATATTGTTGGAGAAAACATACATAACGTTGGCAGAAGACTAGATACTGCTTCTAGAAGACTAAATACTGCTTTCTGAAGACTAGATACTGCCGACAGGTCTAAATACAGCGTCTGGAACACTAAATACTGCTTTCTAAAGACTAAAATTGCTTTGTGGAGACTAAATACTGCTTTCTGAAGACTAGATACTGCTGACAGGGCTAAGTACTGCAAAAGAAAGATAAGATATTGTTGGAGAAAACATACATAACGTTGGCAGAAGACTAGATACTGCTTCTAGAAGACTAAATACTGCTTTCTGAAGACTAGATACTGCCGACAGGTCTAAATACAGCGTCTGGAACACTAAATACTGCTTTCTAAAGACTAAAATTGCTTTGTGGAGACTAAATACTGCTTTCTGAAGACTAGATACTGCTGACAGGGCTAAGTACTGCAAAAGAAAGATAAGATATTGTTGGAGAAAACATACATAACGTTGGCAGAAGACTAGATACTGCTTCTAGAAGACTAAATACTGCTTTCTGAAGACTAGATACTGCCGACAGGTCTAAATACAGCGTCTAGAACCCTAAATACTGCTTTCTAAAGACTAAAATTGCTTTGTGGAGACTAAATACTGCTTTCTGAAGACTAGATACTGTTAACAGGTCTAAATACTGCAAAACAAAGATAAAATATTTTGGAGAAAACATACATAACTTTGGCAGAAGATTAAATACTGCTTCTAGAAGACTACATATTGCTTTCTGAAGACTATATACTGCCGACAGGTCTAAATACAGCGCTTGGAATACTAAATACTGCCTTCTAAAGACTAAAATTGCTTTGTGGAGACTAGATACTGCTTTCTGAAGACTAGCTACTGCTGACAGGTCTAAATACTGCAAAAGAAAGATAAGATATTGTTGGAGAAAACGTACATAACGTTGGCAGAAGACTAGATACTGCTTCTAGAAGACCAAATACTGCCTTCTGAAGACTAGATACTTCCGACAGGTCTAAATACAGCGTCTGGAACACTAAATACTGCTTTCTAAAGACTAAAATTGCTTTGTGGAGACTAAATACTGCTTTCTGAAGTCTAAATACAGCGTCTGGAACACTAAATACTGCTTTCTAAAGACTAAAATTACTTTGTGGAGACTAAATACTGCTTTCTGAAGACTAGATACTGCTTCTAGAAGACTAAATACTGCTTTCTGAGGACTAGATACTGCTAACAGGTCTAAATATTGCAAAAGAAAGATGAAATATTTTGGAGAAAACATACATAACTTTGGCAGAAGACTAAACACTGCTTCTAGAAGAGTAAATATTGCTTTTTGAAGACTAGATACTTCCGACAGGTCTAAATACAGCGTCTGGAACACTAAATACTGCTTTCTAAAGACTAAAATTACTTTGTGGAGGCTAGATACTGCTTTCTGAAGACTAGATACTGCTTCTAGAAGACTAAATACTGCCTTCTGAAGACTAGATACTGCCGACAGGTCTAAATACAGCGTCTAGAACACTAAATACTGCTTTCTAAAGACTAAAATTGCTTTGTGGAGACTAAATACTGCTTTCTGAAGACTAGATACTACTGACAGGTCTAAATACTGCAAAAGAAAGATAAGATATTGTTGGAGAAAACATTAAAAAGGCGCCGGCGCCCCCTTGTTTATCGTCACAGTGCGTCAGAATACGACATATAGATGTGAACACTAACATCACGTTATAGCGCATCACGACACAACACGTCAGACAAATATAAATGTGGCTTACTTACACTAAATTGCACTATGACGTCACACTAGTGCTATGTCGTGCAGAGTTGCGAAGATCCAACGAACAAAGCTGTTGCCACACTTTATTATTTTTAACATCAGGCTTTTATTGACGTACATAACCTGTCGAATATACGTCGTATTAAACTAAACATTGTGAACGTGTTTCAACTTGCAAGTAAAGTTTTTAAACAGCGATTTGTAGCTCTTGTACAACTTGAAAGTAAAAATAAAACTCATTAATTTTTTTCGTAAATAATCTAATTTTTTATTAATATTAAATGCAATAAACCCATAATAAAACACTAAAATAATAATTTATAACTAAAATAAACCCAAAAAACCCAAATTTAGAATCAAACGCATCAAATCAATAAAAAAAAAATATTTTTTTCTTTTAATTATTTTCTGCCATCACATTAACACAATTATTGATCTCCAGTAATTGATTTACGTAATTTTTATCGCCCAAAACTTCAGCAATCGATTTTATAACTTCAATTAACTCGTTGTCTTTCAAATTTAATTGATCATTACATTTTTTGACAGCTTTCAAAATATTTTCGTTAACCTAAACAAAATAAAAATAATCATTAACTAACAATTCTATTTTATTTTATCACTTTTAACTCACCATTTCCGGATGTAGAAAAGCGTTAAAATTAAGAACCACCCTTTGTTTTGCGACATCGTGATAGAACAAAGTGAACTCGTCCGACGATTTTTCTTTGATTTTGAAATAAATTCCAGCTTTCAAGCGACCCTTTGTGTTGCGAGAGAGCAGACTGCGGAAATTATAGACCAAATTACGACGTTCCGTGACGTCAACGGCCGTTAAATACGCGCATTTCACGTAAATCAACGCCGTGAAAGTGTGCTGTACGCCGGATTTCGTAGTCCGTTCGGTCCATTCGATGAAATTATCGTTTATTGGCGAAAAATTATAATTGTATTCCTTTGAAATTGCATTTTCTTCTGATTGCATAAACCAACCTGATTATGTGATGATTCGGTTAAAATAGGTAAATTAAAATATTGTTTAATTTTTTTTCTTACCTGTATGGGGGTAATTTAGATCTTCCATAACAGTAATAACCCTACCCACGTGGTACCCCGGATCGCATAAAAACACCCCACGTCGTCCGTCGATTTCAAATTTCCCCGCCAACAAAACGTGTTCTTTATCTAAACAGGTGCTGACGTCGTCGATATTTTCAAACAATGCCAAGTAACCTAACGGATCGATACCTTCTTCGCACGACGTCAAATAAAGCGATTTTGAGAGTTGGGGAAAGTCTCGTTTTGCCAAACGCGATAATCGTCGTTTTAATTCTAAAGCCAAACCGACGCAAGTGTGATGTTTCGAGGTTATAGGAGGTGTGTAACTAGAATAAAAAAGGAGTTAACACAATGGCTATTATAAAAAAAAAATTTGGTAGTCAATGTGTTAAATTTTTTCATTTTAATACACATTGGGAATTTAATTCTAATATAACACAAAAAAAATATTAATAAATATCAATTTAAATGTATCAAATTCATAAATAGATACATAAAGTAAAATTTTTAAAAAATAAAACAACTTAAACACACATATCTTAACACATTGACTGCCACAATCATAAATTTCGGTAAATTTTTATAACTATGATATAATATACAGGTTTAATACAAAAAAAATCAGTGAAAACTTGCGATCAACAACAAAAACTTTGCTTAACACATTGAGTGTTCATTTAATTGTTGAAGATTAAATATAGCACATTTAATCTTCGTACTTACAATGAAAGCTGAGTTTATATTTGTTGTATATGTTACGTTCTGAAGACAATCTGTTAAATATAAATAAATCTGTTTAATTAAAATTTGTTGCAAATCAAATTACTTAACACGTTGAACTTAACCGAAGAACTAGAATGCTCTGGTAGTAAATGTGCTAAAAAAATTTTGTAATGAATTATTTACTTGCAATATGTTAAATAAAACAAAAAATAAATCAAATAACTAAAAATGGTTAATTAGCACAATGACCGACGCGTTGTCGACATTAATTCAATAGTTAATGAGTTAAAATTGTTTACTTTTGTTGCAAAATACTTCGTTCTAACTTTAATGATTACCATATTTATTCAATATTTTTTATTTAGTACTGTTTTAATTTAACACATTGTATACCACCTAAAACGCTCGGGTAGTAAACGTGCTAAAAAAATTTTGTGATGAATTATTTACTTGCGATAAGTTAAATAGAACAAAAAAGTAAGCCAAATAACTAAAAATGGTTAATTAGCACAATGACCGACGCGTTGTCGACATTAATTCAATAGTTAATGAGTTAAAATTGTTTACTTTTGTTGCAAAATACTTCGTTCTAACTTTAATGATTACCATATTTATTCAATATTTTTTATTTAGTACTGTTTTAATTTAACACATTGTATACCACCTAAAACGCTCGGGTAGTAAACGTGCTAAAAAAATTTTGTGATGAATTATTTACTTGCGATAAGTTAAATAGAACAAAAAAGTAAGCCAAATAACTAAAAATGGTTAATTAGCACAATGACCGACGCGTTGTCGACATTAATTCAATAGTTAATGAGTTAAAATTGTTTACTTTTGTTGCAAAATACTTCGTTCTAACTTTAATGATTACCATATTTATTCAATATTTTTTATTTAGTACTGTTTTAATTTAACACATTGTATACCACCTAAAACGCTCGGGTAGTAAACGTGCTAAAAAAATTTTGTGATGAATTATTTACTTGCGATAAGTTAAATAGAACAAAAAAGTAAGCCAAATAACTAAAAATGGTTAATTAGCACAATGACCGACGCGTTGTCGACATTAATTCAATAGTTAATGAGTTAAAATTGTTTACTTTTGTTGCAAAATACTTCGTTCTAACTTTAATGATTACCATATTTATTCAATATTTTTTATTTAGTACTGTTTTAATTTAACACATTGTATACCACCTAAAACGCTCGGGTAGTAAACGTGCTAAAAAAATTTTGTGATGAATTATTTACTTGCGATAAGTTAAATAGAACAAAAAAGTAAGCCAAATAACTAAAAATGGTTAATTAGCACAATGACCGACGCGTTGTCGACATTAATTCAATAGTTAATGAGTTAAAATTGTTTACTTTTGTTGCAAAATACTTCGTTCTAACTTTAATGATTACCATATTTATTCAATATTTTTTATTTAGTACTGTTTTAATTTAACACATTGTATACCACCTAAAACGCTCGGGTAGTAAACGTGCTAAAAAAATTTTGTGATGAATTATTTACTTGCGATAAGTTAAATAGAACAAAAAAGTAAGCCAAATAACTAAAAATGGTTAATTAGCACAATGACCGACGCGTTGTCGACATTAATTCAATAGTTAATGAGTTAAAATTGTTTACTTTTGTTGCAAAATACTTCGTTCTAACTTTAATGATTACCATATTTATTCAATATTTTTTATTTAGTACTGTTTTAATTTAACACATTGTATACCACCTAAAACGCTCGGGTAGTAAACGTGCTAAAAAAATTTTGTGATGAATTATTTACTTGCGATAAGTTAAATAGAACAAAAAAGTAAGCCAAATAACTAAAAATGGTTAATTAGCACAATGACCGACGCGTTGTCGACATTAATTCAATAGTTAATGAGTTAAAATTGTTTACTTTTGTTGCAAAATACTTCGTTCTAACTTTAATGATTACCATATTTATTCAATATTTTTTATTTAGTACTGTTTTAATTTAACACATTGTATACCACCTAAAACGCTCGGGTAGTAAACGTGCTAAAAAAATTTTGTGATGAATTATTTACTTGCGATAAGTTAAATAGAACAAAAAAGTAAGCCAAATAACTAAAAATGGTTAATTAGCACAATGACCGACGCGTTGTCGACATTAATTCAATAGTTAATGAGTTAAAATTGTTTACTTTTGTTGCAAAATACTTCGTTCTAACTTTAATGATTACCATATTTATTCAATATTTTTTATTTAGTACTGTTTTAATTTAACACATTGTATACCACCTAAAACGCTCGGGTAGTAAACGTGCTAAAAAAATTTTGTGATGAATTATTTACTTGCGATAAGTTAAATAGAACAAAAAAGTAAGCCAAATAACTAAAAATGGTTAATTAGCACAATGACCGACGCGTTGTCGACATTAATTCAATAGTTAATGAGTTAAAATTGTTTATTTTTGTTGCAAAATACTTCGTTCTAACTTTAATGATTACCATATTTATTCAATATTTTTATTTAGCACTGTTTTAATTTAACACATTGTACATCAACTAAAACGCTCGGGTAGTAAACGTGCTAAAAAAAAATTTGTGATGAATTATGTACTTGCGATAAGTTAAATAAAACAAAAAGGTAAGCAAATAACTAAAAATGGTTAATTAGCACAATGACCGACGCGTTGTCGACGTTAATTCAGCAGTTAATGTGTTAAAATTATTTATTTTTGTAGTAAAGTATTCCATTCTATCTTCGACGATTAAAACATTTATTAAAAATATTTGTTCAAATTTAACACATTAAGTGCGAACTGAAACTAGAATGATCGTGTAGTAAATGTGTTAAAAAAAATTTATGAATTATATACTTAAGAAAAGTTTAACAAATAAAATAAACCAAAAAACTAAAAATGGTTACTTAACACATCGACTGACGATGATTACCATATTATTTATTCTATATTTTTTATTTAGTACTGTTTTAACCCGGGTAATAAATGTGTTAAAAAATTTTAAGAATTATTTGCTTGCGAATAATAGAGTTGAATGAACAATAAGATAAATCAAATAAATAAAAATGTTTATTTAACACATTGAAAGACGCGATGTTAATCCAACAGTTAATGTGTTAAAATTATTTATTTTTGTAGTAAAGTATTCCATTCTATCTGCGATGATTAAAACATTTATTAAAAATGTTTGTTCAAATTTAACACATTGAATGATACCTGAAATTAGAATGATCGTGTAGCAAATGTGTTAAAAATTTTTTTTATGAATTATATACTTACGAAAAGTTTAACAAATAAGATAAACCAAAAAATTAAAAATGGTTACTTAACACATCGACTAACGATGATTACCATATTATTTATTCTATATTTTTTATTTAGTACTGTTTTAATTCGGGTAGTAAATGTGTTAAAATTTTTTAAGAATTATTTGCTTGCGAATAATAGAGTTGAATGAACAATAAGATAAATCAAATAAATAATAATGTTTATTTAACACATTGAAAGACGCGATGTCAATCGAACAGTTAATGTGTTAAAATTATTTATTTTTGTAGAAAAGTATTCCATTCTATCTGCGATGATTAAAACATTTATTAAAAATGTTTGTTCAAATTTAACACGTTGAATGATAACTGAAATTAGAATGATCGTGTAGCAAATGTGTTAAAAAATTTTTTTATGAATTATATATATTCACGAAAAGTTTAACAAATAAGATAAACCAAAAAATTAAAAATGGTTACTTAACACATCAACTAACGATGATTACCATATTATTTATTTAGTACTGTTTTAACTCGGGTAGTAAATGTGTTAAAAATAGAGTTGAATGAACAATAAAATAAATCAAATAAATAAAAATGTTTATTTAACACATTGAAAGACGCGATGTCAATCCAACAGTTAATGTGTTAATATTATTTGTTTTTGTGGTGATATATTATGTAATAATCATGAAAATATTAAAAATTTAATTTAACACATTAATTACCACTTGAAAATTTTTTTACCTTTGATAATATTCCGACAGATTACTACATCCGCTCGCCTTAAAACCCTCATACAATCGCAAAAAGTTTCCAACCGTGTTATAATTGTGCTCCTCCAAAACTTTTTGCACATGATATTCAACCGTCGAAGCCAACTGTTCGTATTCCCAAATGGAATTGAACGTCAACTGGGCAGACGTCATTTCGGTTCGCGCCCAAACCGGTAGAGGGAGCGGCCTGCCCAAAGGCCATGGACCCTCTTCCACTTCCGCGACCAGATGACCAAACACAAAATCGCCGTTACCATTGATCTTATCATTAACAGACAAATTATCAGCTGTCAAAATATTAATGCCATCTGTCAATATGTTGTTTGCATTTCCCGCCGTTAGATGACGTAACCCCACCAAGTTTTGACCATTTCGCGCATCATCGGGAGAACCAGAATTGACGACATTATTGTTATTGTTGTTTTTTAGGTAATGAGAGCCATCATCGTCGTCGGATTGCCGATCTTTGTTGTTATTTGCGAGTCAACTTGGCCATTCGCAGCCCCATCTACCGACCGTTGGCAAAACACCGCGCTCCGATTGTTGCTGCTCGATTTCGGAGAGAGAAAGTAATCGCGGTTTTTGACGAATTTTTGTTGTCGATGACGAAGATGTGTCAAAAATGATGGAGGCGCCGCCCCCGCTGTCATTTCCTTCGCGTACAGCTGCATTTTTGACAGCCGTACTTAGCACTAACGATGTTTGGATTTCGGTTTTGTCACGATCTGAAATATTTATTTAATCGTAAAATTAAAAATAATAATTTAAATTATTTAAAAAAAAAAAAATTAATTTGACGTTTTAAATCTAACCTCAAACGTCAAAATTTTTTATCTAAACTCAAATTATCCGAATTTTTACACAAACAGCTGTTTCCAAATCAATTTACGTAAACGTGACGTAAACACGATAAAAAATCAAACAATAGTTATTGTTAAATACTTCCGAGAATGATGAATCATTCCTTTCATTTTTTTTGTTACATCCGGTTGCGAAATAACGATTCGATTTAGAAATAAATGTATTAGTAGATACTCACCCATACAATGAATTAAAAACAGAAAAAAGAAAATAAAGCTCTTCTAAAAACGAATTTTCTTCTTATCCAAAAAATGGAGATCTTTCCACGACGATGAACAAAACACACTAAAATTTAAAATGGACGTCCGCGTTTATATAAAAGTCCCCCCACTCTTAATCCCCTCACTTCACAAACACGGGAGCCAACAATACAAAATTAAAAAAAATCTACTTGGGGCACGTTCTTGATGATTAATTTAAAATTATTGTCTTTTTTTGTTGTTTAGATTAACGTAGCGATTAAATTATTGTTTAACAGTTCTATATTCGTTGTAAACACGCACAATTTTTTTTTTATTGTTATTAACTTTCAAATTAATCGTTGTCGATTTAGTTGTTTTAATTAATAAAATTGGTGTATTTCGCATTTTGATGTTGATTGGTGTAGAAATAAACCTAAAATGCAATAAAATTGTTATAACCTTAAAAATTAAAAGATTTTTTAAAAACGTTTTTTTTTAATAATAATAATTTTAATGGTTATGATTTAATACTTACTCAGTGTTTTAATAACATTTTAAATACACAAAAAGCACTCCACAATGAATCTTTAACAAAGAATCACAAAGAATGGGGTTTAATCGATATTGAACGCCGTGAAGTTAGAAAACTTTGTGTTTAAGTAAAAAAGGTTTCTGTAAAATTAGAGGTTAAATTGGTTGCCTACCTTAATCATTCCAACAAATTTATTTAATATAAAAACTTTATTTCTAACTTAAAATAATAATCAATTAATTAACTTAAACCTATTTTATAACTAAAAAAAAAATATATTTACAATAAAATAATAAGAGATCTTTTTATTAAAAATTTTTTGTTACATTTAAGGATAAAAACTTTGCAAACCATCGTTATAAAATCCGTATTTATCGGTTAAAACGAACACATCATTCGGTTTTCCATTAAAAACAAATTTCCCGGGAATTTTATAAACCCTCGAATCCGATTTTGATTTAATTTTGGTCTTTTTAATCTTCTTTACTTCATTTTCTTTAGCTGGAAAATCAACAAATCCCCCATTCCATTGATAAATCATCCCGGGTTTTCCATTCGATATAAAATCAACGGGGACGTTCAAAAACGACTCCGGAACGTTTAATTCCGGCTTTGAAACGTAACCAAATCCGGGGATAAACATGAAAGGTTGCGGGGGTAATCGAATGTAGTAAATCGGGGAATTAAAGACTTGGTTTGAAGCTGGTTTTGATTTTTTAACGCCATAACTCCGAGTTAAAGAGAAGACGTCATTCTTGATGTTATTTGCATCATTTTGATCTTTGTTTTCGTGTAATCGTTGAAAAGTTGAGGATAAAAAGTCGGTTTCTTCTGGTTTTTGAAGAAAGTCGAAATAGGATAACGATTTTTTGGTTTTTATTGGGTTCTTTGGTGCTGTTGAGACGATTTTTGTGGTTAATGTTATCCAGAATAGCGTTAGGTGGAGAAAAAATGATGAAACCTGAAAAATCAAAAATTTATATTTTTAAAATTATATTTTAACCTCTTAAGCGCTTTTTACGTCGAGCGTATGTGGTCAAATTTAATATTTAATATTTAATCTAATTTTGTTTTCATAACAAAGGACGCATCGTTTTGTCGGCTTTTGTTTTGTTGTAGGTGGAATGAAATCTGGGAAAAGTCGCTCTAGTAGTCAAGAAGGCCTTGGTGTCCTTGATCGGTCTTCTAAAAGATTAGCATATTTTTCGACAAGCATTTCACCCAGGTCCATCAGAAAATGTAGCCGTTATTTTTTATCACCAAGTGTTCGATGAATTTGGTAACAATTTATGGTAGTTATGTCCAAAAAGTGGCGAATATAATACGCGAAGGGAATGTCCTTGAACTGTTTGAATGAATAATTTTAGTGCACACAAATTCGGACAGCTATCTCGACCGTTGCATTCAGTGGATTACTAATTACTAGCGGATTAGTCGGATGAAGTCGTATTAGTTTCTTAATAAGGATCAATTCAGAAATTTTTTTTAGTCATAAAGCTGTTTTTAACATTAATGGATAGAAAATAAAAAATTCTTTAAAATGAACCCAAACTCGATTTATTTATCTCCAACCGTTATCGAGATATTTTAATCTTTACCAAAAAAAAATGGCGATTATTTGACATTTGACAGTTTTTAACAGAACTTTTTTATTTTTTAACACAACTACATCGTGTTTGGTATCAAATTAAAGCATTTTTGATTCTTATTACGATCATTTCAATATTTATCAAAAAATCACTATATTTAATTTTGACATTTGACAGTTCCTAACCTATTTTTTTTTATTTTTTAACCCAAATATATCGTGTTTGGCATCAAATTAAAGCATTCTTGATTCTTATTAGGATCATTTCAATATTTATCAAAAAATCGCTATATTTGATTTTGACATTTGACAGTTCCTAACCTATTTTTTTTATTTTTCAACCCAAATATACCGTGTTTGGCATCAAATTAAAGCATTCTTGATTCTTATTAGGATCATTTCAATATTTATCAAAAAAAGTTACATTTAATTTTGACATTTGACAGTTTCTAATATAACTTTTTTATTTTTTAATCCAAATAAATCGTGTTTGGTATCAAATGAAAGCATTTTTGATTCGTATTAAAATCATTTCAATATTTATCAAAAAATCGTTATTTTCAGTTTTGACATTTGATAGTTTCTAACCTAAGTTTTTTATTTTTAACCCAAATACATCGTGTTTGGTATCAAATGAAAGCATTTTTGGTTCTTATTAAGGTCATTTCAATATTTATCAAAAAATCGTTATTTTCAATTTTGACATTTGACAGTTTCTAACCTAAGTTTTTTATTTTTTAACCCAAATACATCCTGTTTGGTATCAAATTAAAGCATTTTTGCTAAACTTTCGCTGTAATCGTCGTCCATATCGGAATTTTCAGAATCACATATATTTACATCTAATTTTTTTTGCCATCTCTAAATAATAAAACCAAATAATAATTTTAATTAGAAATTATTAGAGTTTAATTACTTTTTCTGTATAGTAATTTCGCAATTTGCGTATGCAATACGTGGAGCACCGAACAACAGCGCGAAAATGTGTTTTATAAGCGAACAGCGAATTAAAACGTGAAACCAGTTCAAGCATGTGTTAGACCGAAGTCTATACTAGCCTAAAATAAAATATACGTGGCGAAATTGTCTTGCCTATTGAATATCACTTTAATTTCTAAGATGTGAATATATCCGCATACCCACTTCGCAGCGACTTTCGTGATGACGATTATATGCGACATAAGCGCTTAAGAGGTTAAAACACTTTATAAAATATATTATAAACATTATTCATTCAAATAGAGTCTGCAGACAAAATGTGGGATATACATCGTGTTAATTAATTCGTCATCATTGCAAGTATGCAACCAATATCACAGTACTGGTATTGCAATACGAATACTGTGATATTGGTTGCATACTTGCAATGATGACGTCGGGTACGATAATTAATTAACACACTGTAGTTACAAGGTAAATGGAGAGACCACGTAGGAAGATCTACATTTTGGCTACGTTTTTAAATCGCTATAGTTGCAATTGAGGTGGCACGAAAGCTGGAGTTTAAAGTCACAACTGGGGACTCTGAATTGGTGAAGAAAGACAGGGTAATACACATTCCTATTAAAAGAGAAAGAAGAAGAACATAAAATTGAACAAAATCGGAAGATTTGAAGTGTAGCACAAAGGTGCAACGAAACGCTAAACAAAATGTAAAATTCAAAGCAATTTATAGGGATAAGGGAGAATATGAAAATGTTACAAGTATATTTGGATTAATGATATCACTACTTCTTCTTTTAAAATCAAAAATTGTTACAACTTATCTTGATATAGCTGATAGCACTACATTAAAATTATTAACGACAATATCTGTAACTAACATTGAAGCTACATACAAACGAAATGTCCAATAAATTACAAAAAAATCTGGTTTAGATAGATGTAAGGTGTAGTGTGCCATACACTACACAAGGTAGTATATGTAGTATAGTGAGAGAACCAAGATATACAGGGTGTGGCACAATACAGTCCCTAGTTTCAAATAATCACAGAGCTTTGTTCTGGAGACAGGATCTGCAGTTCAAAAAGCCAATTGGTCGACTTGAAAGTGTGCGAATATTCAAAAAACTCGCCACATTAAGAACATCAAGATCAATCCAGAAATGAAAGCCGAATTTTAAGAACAAATTCCTCTTTGAAGACACTGAAGGAGCAGCAGAAGTGTGGTGCTGTTTGAGAGTACCTCATTAAGTGACGCATCTGGTTGTGATAAAATTGGGCTTATTAACCCATATCCGCATTAATAAGAGTATTGTTCATGTGGTGTTGTACAATTGCGTGAGTGCTAGTATCATAAATGCGTAGTTTTAAAGCTAAAACAGGAAGAGCCGACAAAAATTGACGAACTATAAGAATGAGCTTTTTGTATATACTTTAATCTATTGTTGTAACACCATAACAAGGCATTTTCTGAAAGCTGCAGTATTTTCTGGTTATTATAGTTGAGTAAAAGAGACATGTGTGAACTTGTATATATCACCAAAACATTCGTTACAACCCTACACTGTACAGGTGTCCCGTTAAGGGTACGCAGCGGCTGTATCTCGACAACGGTGAGGCCTATAGGTTTGGGAAAAAAATTCTTATAAGCAAAGTGGGCAAGAGAAATAGCTGGAAATTATTTTGAAGTTCGTAATTCGACCGCTAGGGGGCGTAACTGCCATAGAGAAACATAAAATTCCCGCTATCTCAGAAAGTTACACGATGAGCTATAACTTTGACAACATCATTTAGTAGCTTGGATAATACCGCATCGCTTTTATTTTGCAATATTTCTCATATCTGTCATAATAATGGAGGGGGAGGCCAATGCGTTTTCAAATGTTTACAATTTAATATCTCCTGGACCATTCAACCGATTTGAATATTTTTGATCTTAATAATAAGTCTGCTAATTCGAGAACGGGTGGCGATATCAAAATGCGGTTTTCACTAATATTTAGCAAATTTTATGGTCTGTGAAGTAAATAGTACCGTTCCATTTAACTTTTCTTCAAAAATCACCCTCTAGCTTATTTGTTTTAAAGCAAACGGTCTTACTGAAAATATCTTTAAAAAGAGCATAAAATGCTGTTTCAAACAACACCGAAAATATTCCACCCTGTATATGTATACCGGGTGATTCAGACCACCCGTACCAGGGATTTTTGTCAAAAACGCGATTATATAAGAAGTTGCAATAAAAAATATGATAATAAAATCATGTATGAAGAATTCAATACACCAGTTTTTATCACGGTGGTAACACCGGAAGTTGATGGTAATGACATCAACTTAAAAATTTTCCAAGTTGTCATATGAATTAAGTTTTACCGTGGAATAGATATTTTAAAAATAAACAACTTTTGCTTTAACTCTTCTTAGATTTAATGCAACGTCTAAGTTAAAGCTAAAGTTAAAGCAGAAGTTGTTTATTTTTAAAACATCTATTCTACGATAAAACTTAATTCATATGACAACTTGGAAAATTTTTAAGTTGACGTCATTACCACCAACTTCCGGTGTTACTAGCGTGATAAAAACGGGTACATTGGATTCTTCATATACGATTTTATTATCATATTTTTTATTGCAACTTCTTAGGTAATCGCGTTTTTGAGAAAAATCCCTGGTACGGGTGGTCTGAATCACCCGGTATGTACATATACAGGGTGGTTCAGTTTTTAATCGGGAAACTTTACTAAGACGTAGTACTTGCCAAAATAATACAAGTTTTTTATATAAACATAGGGTCGCAACTCCTTTGTTTTCGAGCTATAAGCTCTCAAAGTTGAGTCAAAAATTTACATTTTATCATTTATTTTGTGTATAAGCAAACCGTTGAATTTGAAATTTTATATGTATGTAATTACTGGTTAACACCTTATTTTCAACGATATCTTAAACTTTCCCTTTGATTCTTTTATAACAACTTTTTAATGCCACTTGCCCTAAAGGCCCAGAAGTTGTAATTCCTAGTTGTAAAATGATAAAGAATGCATGAATTAATCGTAGAATAGTTCTGGCAATGCGATTACTAGGAATTGGACTAAATGGATTGATCAAGTTTTGTGCTTTCATGGAAATACCACGTCCGATTTTCCAATCTTTCTACGACAAATTAGTAAATGTAATTTTGATCGCAACATCATCAGTAAGAAACGCCAACATGAAAGAAGCAGCACAAAAAGAGAAAAAGATGAGTGAAGAAAATGGACAATATCAAGGAATAACGGTTTCCGGTGATGGCTCTTGGAGAAGGCGCGGATTTTCTTCTCTTTTTGGAATTACGTCATTAATTGGTTGGATTACTGGACAAATTGTTGATGTTGAGGTAAAATCTAAATATTGCAAAAGTTGCGAACACTGGAAGAGTAAATTGGAAACATCTCAATATGACGAATGGTATAAAGCACATGTCGATGTATGTCAAGCAAACCACGAAGGATCATCTAGAAAAATGAAAAATGATCGAGATGTTCAAACGCTCAGAAAAGTTACACGGGTTTAAATACTTAAACTACATCGGGGATGGTGATAGTAAAACCTTCAAAGGTATCGTCGACGCTGATCCATACGAAAATTTAGTAGGAATGCATTACGCATGTACAGAAAAGAATGGGTACGCGACTACGAAATCTAAAGAAATCATCGAAAGGCCTTGGAGGGAGAGGGAAACTAACTGACAATGATCCGCCCAGTTCCACTTGAGCTTTGCCACAATGTTGACCGCATCATTTACGCCAGTTCTTCTTCGTAGGTCTTCATTTAGTATGTGGTTCCTCAAGGTCTTTGCGTTACTTTGAGCCTCCTGGTAATGGCCACCGTTAATGTTAAAGTTCCGGAACCGTATGTCATAACCAAAGGAGGAACCACGCATTGATTGAAAACCTTTCTTTTCAAATATACAGGAATATCGCTCATGAAGATGTCTCTAAGTTTCTTGTAGGCTGCCCATGCGAGTATCATCCTTCTGTTTAGTTCGCTTGTTTGATTATTATCTCTCGGTACACGAACCTCATGGCCAAGATATATGGCTGCGGTGCGAACCAACTGAGATGAGTACTTTAAGAACAATAGTGGAAAGAACAAGAAAAGATAGAGTTAGGAACAAAATTGTAAGAGATTTTTGTGGATTCGAATATGTCATGAGGTTTGCTAGGGGAAAAATAAAAAAAATTAATGAATACTTCCAAAGAATGGAAGAAACCTGGCTGATTAAGACAAAAGAGACCAAACATAAGCTAAAAAGAGATCCCGGGAGACCAAGAAGTTGGATTTCCCGAAACTTTCTCGAAATATATGTACACTTTAAAGCTAATAACACCAGAAATGTGTATGAATTAGTTAAGACAAAGGCACAAATCGCACTCAGCTCTATGCTGAGATGGAACAGGAAAAATAATATGTGATAGTGAAATGAATGACATTTGAAAAAATTATTTCCAAAACCTATTAAGCATACAGAAACTGATTTGGAAACAGACAGCAGTCCGTCACACCAAAGAAAGGATAGTGTCATGGAACCTATATCAATCAGTGAGGTTCAAAACGCAATCTCTGCGTCAAAACATGGAAAGGCATCAGAGATTAATAACATACCATCGAAAGTATTCAAGATAGAAGTATTCATTATCACCAATATTGATGTAACAGCTTGGAACAAGATTTCTCCTAAATTTTGTTGATATTTAGACTCAGTTGCATACTTCAGCATCAGTTTCATCTCTCCAAGACTATCCGAAATAAGGACTATATCGTCCGCGTAGCGCAAATTACTCATTGTCATCAATTTTTATACCTTTTTGAGTCCAATCCAGTTGTTTAAATGCACTATCCAGGACTGTGATGAACAATTTGGGTTCAACATTATATCACCTTGTCTTACCCCACGCCCAATGGGTATTCGGTCAGTCCTTTTATGCAATTTTACCGTTATTGTAGCATTCTTGTAAATGTTATAAATAAGTTTGGTGTATCGATCATGGACTCTGCATTCTTGAAGTACTTACAAAACTACCATCAACTCAATTTAAATCAAATTTTATAAATACCTCTAAATACTAGGGTAAATACCCCAGGGTATATATCCAGGGAATTTTCCCTTGAAAATAAATACCTGGGTATTTAACAACACTGATTGTCATACCTCGACTTTGTAATATTTTTCGCTAAAAAAAGATCGCAACCTCAAACTCCTGTCGGATATATTCTGTAACAACGGTTTTCCTCGTTCGTTAGTTAATAGAGTCCTCCGTTTTCCGGACCCATAACAGTCCCAGTCGGAATGCCACATCACAGCTTGATTGGTCGATGACACGTCCTTCTGACGACGAGCTTTTGCTAAGATCCCCTTCATTCCCGGTCTCACTGACAATTTGGTTAACATCTTTAGTGATTGTCCGTTGAAGTTTGCAAAATACACCTGCAAACCTCTAACAAGGTTGTTTTCGAGGTTATAAGATCCTACTACTCTTCTTCTCCAATCGAACTTGGTCCAATACCTTAAATCGAGGGTGTCACAACACACTAGAGACTCTGAAATTTGGTGGTACTGCGCTTATTGAACATCATGTCTCTATGGGCCATAAATTTGACTTTGATCAGACCAAGATTCTATGTGGAGAAAACTTATATATAATAGGAGACTCTTCCTGGAGATGTTTCACATTTCTGCCTTGTCTAACACTGTCAACTTTAGAACTGACCCCCAGGATCTTAGCGAGATCTACTGTCACCTGATTGAACTGGCCAGTAAGCCTTGATCTCCCCCCTCCTTTTTAGTGTTTCATCATCTTTGGGCGTTGATAGCCCAGCCTCACAGCCTTTTTTGACAAAAATTTACACACAATTTACAATTTACGTTGTTCTTTATCAGATGATCCGAATGATATTTAGCCACTCTCTCATTTCTTGACAGGTGGAACTCTCGCATCAATTCCAGAAATATCATTAATGGATATATAATCGTCTCTACTTATTCCCACTTTTACCACCTCTTGATAAATTTATCCGATAGATAATTACCATGGTTACAGCGGTTTTAAGCGCTCTCATTGGCTAAGAGCGCCAATTTATCTATCGGTTAAATTTATCAAGAGGTGGTAAAAGTGGGTCTTAGGTCCATTACTACCATCTTTTAGTTAAATTTATCTTATAGATAAACCCATCTACTAGCCAATCAGATTTTTTGATAATAACCGAAAATAATAAATTATTTCTACTAAAAAATTAGAACGTGAATGTTAAATACACACTGAAAACGGTTTATTGAATTATTTAATGCAATAATATTAATTAGCAGTTGCTTATATAAAAATAAGCCAATCAAATTATTATGGGAATAAATTGTGAGCTGAGGTGCTTTTTCGATCGAGCTTAATCATAGCAATCAAGAATTCATGTCATTTAAAGTTTAGAAAGAAAAAATTAAATCAAAAATCGATTTATGAATTTCATTAAAATTTGTTTGAGGAAATTGGTGAATTTCAAAAAATCATATCAAAGATAATTTTGAAAATTCTGAAATGTTTTTTGTACCAAATTGAAGCTTAAACATTTCTCTTTCCGACGACTTATAAATAAATTCAAAAATTATGCGAAAGAAGCTGGAGACGTGTTATTTATGAACATACTTAAAATCTAACAAGTACGATTTTGTGTAATAATTAATATCTCAAAAATAAAAGATATTTTGCAAAACGATCATTTTCATTGAAAAGCTTATAATTTTGTGTATAGATGCTCATAATTTCGTAGCGATTTAATAAAACACCGATTTAATACAACTTTTTGAAAATCACCGAAAATATTTGTGCCTTCTAAAAATTTTGAATATGCACGATTATGTTTAACAATTAATATCTCATAACCTAAAAGATATTCTGCAAAACGGCCATTTTCATTAAAAAGCTTATAATTTTGTGTATGGATGCTGATAATTTCGTAGCGATTTAATAAAACCCCGATTTATGACAATTTTTTGAAAATCATCGAAAATATTAGTTTCTTTTAAAAATTTTGAATAAAAACGATTGTGTTTAATAATTAATATCTCAAAAACTAAAAGATGTTTTGCAAAACGGTCTTTTTCATTGAAAAGCTTATAATTTTGTTTATTAATGTTTATAATATTATAGCGATTTATTAAAACCCTGATTTATTATGATTTTTTGAAAATCATCGAACATATTAGTTTCTTCTAAAAATTTATAATAAGCACCATTGTGTATAACAATTAATAACTCAAAAACTAAAAGATATTTTGCAAAACAGTCTTTTTCATTAAAAAGCTTATAATTTTGTGTACAGATGCTGATAATTTCGTAGCGATTCAATAAAACCCCGATTTATTACAATTTTTTGAAAATCATCGAAAATACTAGTTTCTTCTAAAAATTTTGAATAAAAACGATTGTGTTTAATAATTAATATTTTAAAAACTAAAAGATATTTTGCAAAACGGTCTTTTTCATTGAAAAGCTTATAATTTTGTTTATTAATGTTGATAATATTATAGCGATTTATTAAAATCCTGATTTATTATGATTTTTTGAAAATCATCAAAAATATTAGTTTCGTCTAAAAATTTATAATAAGTACGATTGTGTATAACAATTAATAACTCAAAAACTAAAAGATATTTTACAAAATGATCATTTTCATTGAAAAGCTTATAATTTTGTGTACAGATACTAATAATTTCGTAGCGATTCAATAAAACCCCGATTTATTAAAATTTTTTGAAAATTATCGAAAATATTAGTTTCTCCTAAAAATTTATAATAAGCACGATTGTGTATAATAAATAATAACTCAAAAACTAAAAGATATTTTTTAAAACGGTTTTTTTCATTGAAAAGCTTATAATTTTGTTTGTTTATGTTGATAATATTATAGCGATTTATTAAAACCCTGATTCATTATGATTTTTTGAAAATCATCAAAAACATTAGTTTCTTCTAAAAATTTATAATAAGCACAATTGTGTATAACAATTAATAACTCAAAAACTAAAAGATATTTTGCAAAACGATCATTTTCATTTAAAAGCTTATAATTTTGTGTACAGATGCTGATAATTTCGTAGCGATTCAATAAAACCCCGATTTATTACAATTTTTTGAAAATCATCGAAATATTAGTTTCTTCTAAAAATTTAGAATAAAAACGATTGTGTTTAATAATTAATATCTCAAAAACTAAAAGATATTTTGCAAAACGGTCCTTTTCATTGAAAAGCTTATAATTTTGTTTATTAATGTTGATAATATTATAGCGATTTATTAAAACCCTGATTTATTATGATTTTTTGAAAATCATCAAAAATATTAGTTTCTTCTAAAAATTAATAATAAGCACGATTGTGTATAACAATTAATAACTCAAAATCTAAAAGATATTTTACAAAACGATCATTTTCATTGAAAAGCTTATAATTTTGTGGACAGATGCTGATAATTTCGTAGCGATTCAATAAAACCCCGATTTATTACAATTTTTGGAAAATTATCGAAAATATTAGTTTCTTCTAAAAATTTAGAATAAAAACGATTGTGTTTAATAATAAATTAATATCTCAAAAACTAAAAGATATTTTGCAAAACGGTCTTTTTCATTGAAAAGCTTATAATTTTGTTTATTAATGTTGATAATATTATAGCGATTTATTAAAACCCTGATTTATTATGATTTATTGGAAATCATCAAAAAAATTAGTTTTTTTCTAAAAATTTATAATGAGCACTATTGTGTATAACAATTAACAACTCAAAAACTAAAAGATATTTTGCAAAACGGTCTTTTTCATTAAAAAGCTTATAATTTTGTGTATAGGTGCTGATAATTTCGTAGCGATTCAATGAAACCCCGATTTATTACAATTTTTTGAAAATCATCGAAAATATTAGTTTCTTCTAAAAATTTAGAATAAAAACGATTGTGTTTAATAATTAATATCTCAAAAACTAAAAGATGTTTTGTAAAACGGTCTCTTTCATTGAAAAGCTTATAATTTTGTTTGTTTATGTTGATAATATTATAGCGATTTATTAAAACCATGATTTATCAAAACGATTTATTGAATTATTTAATGTAATAATATTAGTTTGCTTATATAAAAATAAACCACTTCGATTATAAAAATATTGAGTTAAAAATTACAGAAAATACCTATAATAACGTAAAATTGGTTTACAACGTTTTCCTTTTTCTATATACGTTTATGTTTTTCGTTTATTTTTTCGACAAATTTGTCGAAAGCATTTAAGTAAAATTACCAGTTCGAAATCTAGGCCGAACCAGGCACTTCCTGTCGTTAAATCGAACCGCGTTTAAAGAAACCTGTTTAAAATTCTTTTAAATTCCGTCGATTCTTAAAGAAAACTGCTGCAAAATTAGTTTTATTTTCGAAATTTTAAACACCTCGAACGAAAAGTAATTTTAAAAATAGAACGTATCTCATTAAAACGTTAACAAGAAGTGTTAAAAGTATTTTTTATTCCTTTCGGTCATTTTCTTATTTACTTTGTCCTTCGATGCTACCCGCTATTTATTTCGTTCTATTTACCTTTGATTTTTAGATGTTTGATTTAAGCAAACGTTGAAAATGCATCTTGGAGCCGAACCCAACCCAAAAATTCCTTTACTATATTCCAAAGAAAAAAGTTTATGTAGCTTTTAGACCTTCTGGGCTAGATTTTCAAAAAAAAGTTGTATTTTAATGCTGTGTTATAATTAGCTAAATTGCAATTATCTACGCACTTAAGTTATTCACCCGTAATCAAATTATTATGGGAATAAATTGTGAGCTGAGGTGCTTTTTCGATCGAGCTTAATCATAGCAATCAAGAATTCATGTCATTTAAAGATTAGAAAGAAAAAATTAAATCAAAAATCGATTTATGAATTTCATTAAAATTTGTTTGAGGAAATTGGTGAATTTCAAAAAATCATATCAAAGATAATTTTGAAAATTCTGAAATGATTTTTGTACCAAATTCAAGTTTAAACATTCCTCTTCCAGATGGGTTCTAATTATATTTAAAAATTATACGAAAGTAGTTGGAAAAAAATTATGAATTAACGTGGACATAATTAAAATCAGTTTTGGAAAATTGGTGAATTTCAAAAAATCATATCAAATTTAATTTTGTACATTTAGACAAATTTTTTGTACCAAATTGATGCTTTAACATTTCTCTTTCAGACAACTTATAAGTATATTCCAAAATTATGCGAAAAAAGATGGAAAAAAATTATAACTGAACGTGCTGTTTATGGAGGTAATTAAAATCTGTTTGGGAAAATTAGTAAATTTCAAAAAATTATAGCAATGTTAATTTTGAACATTCAGAAATAATTTTTGTACTAAATTGAAGCTTAAACATTTCTCTTTCCGACGACTTATAAGTGAATTCAAAAATTATGCGAAAGAAGCTTAAAATCTAACAAATACGATTTTGTGTAATAATAATTAATATCTCAAAAAATAAAAGATATTTTGCAAATCGGTCATTTTTATTGAAAGGCTTATAATTTAGTGTATGGATGCTGATAATTTCGTAGCGATTTAATAAAACTCCGATTTATTACAATTTTTTGAAAATCACCGAAAATATTTGTGTCTTCTAAAAATTTTGAATATGCACGATTGTGTTTAATAATTAATATCTCAAAAACTAAAAGATATTTTGCAAAACGGGCATTTTCATTAAAAAGCTTATAATTTTGTGTATGGATGCTGATAATTTCGTAGCGATTTAATAAAACACCGATTTATTACAATTTTTTGAAAATCACCGAAAATATTTAATTTTTCGAAACATTTAGAATATGCACGATTGTGTTTAATAATTAATATCTCAAAAATTAAAAGATATTTTGCAAAACGGGCATTTTCATTAAAAAGCTTATAATTTTGTGTATGGATACTGATAATTTCGTAGCGATTTAATAAAACACCGATTTATTACAATTTTTTGAAAATTACCGAAATTATTTGTGTCTTCTAAAAATTTTAAATATGCACGATTGTGTTTAATAATTAATATCTCAAAAACTAAAAGATATTTTGCAAAACGGTCTTTTTCATTAAAAAGCTTATAATTTTGTGTATGGATGCTGATAATTTCGTAGCGATTTAATGAAACCCTAATTTATTACAATTTTTTGAAAATCACCGAAACTATTTGTTTCTTCTAAAAATGTTGAGTAAGCACGATTGTGTTTAATAATTAATATCTCAAGAAGTAAGGGATATTTTGTAAAACGGTTTCTTTCATTGAAAAGCTTATAATTTTGTTTACAAGTCCTGACAATTTCGTAGCGATGTATTGAACCCCCGATTTATTACAATTTTTTGAAAATCACCGAAAATATTTGTGTCTTCTAAACATTTAGAATAAGTACGATTGTGTTCAATAATCAATATCTCAAAAACTAAAAGATATTTTTTAAAACGGTCTTTTTCATTGAAAAGCTTATTATTTTCTTTACGAGTACTGATAATTTCGTAGCGATTTAATGAAACCCCGATTTATTACATTTGAAAATCGCCACAAGAAGTAACTAACATACATGCCAATTATCTTGAAAAAATATTTTCATTTCCGGAACACGTAGATTTCGATCAAATGCACAGAAATCAAGTGTATGAGTGGTATGTTTCTGCTTTTACAAATAGAATTCTTACCCCAGAGGAGGCGTTTGTTGATGAAGAATATCTCAAGATTCTCCATAACGGCAGAAACACTGCGCCAGGATATGAAAAATTTTAAAAAGCCTCGATCTTAAAACACGTGAATATATCAGAAAAATCCTAAATTATTGTCTAATAAACCAATATTATCCAAAAGAATGGAAAAGGGCAATAATAATATGTATCCCGAAGAACAATGGACCAACAGACTAACTATCGTCCGATTTCGCTCTTATCGATTTTAGGCAAGATGTTTGATCCTATAATTTTAACACGGCTTCTTGAGATTGTAAATCATAATATTCTGGAATATCAATTTGGTTTTCAACAAAACAGAAGTACCGTCCACCCATTAAGTGTGTTAATCTCGAACTGTCAAGTAGCACATCAACAGAAATTACGATCAGCTATAATCCGTCAGTTTTTATCATACCGAACTTCACAGGTCAAAGTCCAGAATTTCTTATCAAGAGTCTTTTTCATGCAACAAGGTTTTCCTCAAGGCTCACCTTTGTCTCCTTCCCTTTACAATGTTTTCTGCCACGACATATATAACATCGATCCCATGTATTTTAACAACGAATCCTACATCCTCCAATATGCCGATGACACTGCCATAACAGCACATGTCAAAAACTTTCCAGATACGATTAACAAGGCGCAAAATACAGAATACAGTTAAATTCAAGCAAAACTCAGTTAACAATACATGGTTTGGGCATCAACGTTTCTCCATCACCTACTGCCAAATATCTGAGTATGCTGTTGGATGGTAAATTCAAATTTAATATCCATGCCATCAAAACAAAGATGAAATGCAGAGTGAGAGAACAAAGGCATTTCACTCAAAGTAGCAACTCAAATTTACAAATCCATCTGCAGGCCCTTGATCGAATACGGAATAGTATTTACACGGTTTTCTACTCCAAGAACAATACAACATCTAGAAGTAGCAGAACGTACTACGCTAAGAAAGATTACAAGAATTAGACATCCAAACAACCCCTTGCATAACCCTTCCAACCAAGTTTTGTATGAAACGACTGGAATTACACCAATTCAGGAACGAGGATTGCGACTAGCAGAGACGATTAGCAAGAAATTTCCAGAGTCGGTGCTTGAAACATTGATGAGGACGAGTATAGTCAACGTTCCAATATTTCCCACACTTTTTCACAATATTTCAAGAATGAAAAATACTGAATAAGAAATAGTCAAATTGTACATTATTTATCTCAGGCTGAAAGACTATAGAATATAGAGAATATAGTTTATAAGAAGAATATAGTTTATATTCTTTCACATTGGTAATGTATTATATTTTATTTTATTGTTTTATCTATGCGGTCCTAAATAAATTTCATTATTATTATTAGTTTCTTCTAAAAATTTAGAATAAACATGATTGTGTTTAATAATTAATATCTCAAAAAGTAAAAGATATTTTTTAAAACGGTCTTTTTTATTGAAAAGCTTACAATTTTGTTTATAAGTGCTGATAATTTCGTAGCGATTTAATGAAACCCCGATTTATTATAATTTTTTGAAAATCACCGAATATATTTGTTTTTTCTAAAAATTTATAATAAGCACGATTGTGTATAACAATTAATAACTCAAAAACTAAAAGATATTTTTTGAAACGATCTTTTTCATTGAAAACCTTATAATTTTGTATATGGATGCTGATAATTTCGTAGCGATTCAATAAAACCCCGATTTATTACAATTTTTTGAAAATCATCGAACATAATACTTTCTTCTAAAACTTTTGAATAAAAACGACTGTGTTTAATCATTAATATCTCAAAAACTAAAAGATATTTTGCAAAACGGTCTTTTTCATTGAAAAGCTTATAATTTTGTTTGTTAATGTTGATAATATTATAGCGATTCATTAAAACCCAGATTTATTATGATTTTTTGAAAATCATCAAAAATATTAGTTTCTTCTTAAAATTAATAATAATAAGCATGATTGTGTATAACAATTAATAACTCAAAAACTAAAAGATATTTTGCAAAACGGTCTTTTTCATTGAAAAGCTTATAATTTTGTATATGGATGCTAATAATTTCGTAGCGATTTAATGAAACCCCAATTTATTAAAATTTTTTGAAAATCACCGAAAATATTTGTTTTTTCTAAAAATTTTGAAGAAACACGATTATGTTTAATAATTAATATCTCAAAAACTAAAAGATATTTTGCAAAGCGGTCTTTTTCATTGAAAAGCTTACAATTTTGTTTATGAGTGCTGATAATTTCGTAGCGATTTAATGAAACCACGATTTATTACAATTTTTTGAAAATCATCTAAAATATTAGTTCGTTTTAAAAATTTAGAACAAGCACGATTGTGTTTAATAATCAATATCTCAAAAACTAAAAGATAATTTGTAAAACGGTCTTCTCCAATGAAAAGCTTATAATTTTGATTACAAGTGCAGGTAATTACATAGCGACTTAATGAAACCTCGATTTATTACAATTTTTTGAAAATCATCAAAAATATTAGTTTATTCTAAAAATGTACAATAAGCATGATTGTGTTTAATAATTAATATCTCAAAAACTAAAAGATATTTTTTAAAACGGTCTTTTTCATTGAAAAGCTTATTATTTTGTGTATGGATGCTGATAATTTCGTAGCGATTCAATAAAACCCCGATTTATTACGATTTTTTGAAAATCATGGAAAATATTAGTTTCTTCTAAAAATTTTGAATAAAAACGATTGTGTTTAATAATTAATATCTTAAGAACTAAAAGATATTTTGCAAACCGGTCTTTTTCATTGAAAAGCTTATGATTTTGTTTATTAATGTTGATAATATTATAGCGATTTATTAAAACCCTGATTTATTATGATTTTTTGAAAATCATCAAAAATTTTAGTTTTTTCTAGAAATTTATAATAAGCACGATTGTGTATAACAATTAATAACTCAAAAACTAAAAGATATTTTACAAAACGGTCTTTTTCATTGAAAAGCTTATAATTTGGTGTATAGATGCTGATAATTTCGTAGCGATTGAATAAAACCCCGATTTATTACGATTTTATGAAAATCATCGAACATATTAGTTTATTCAAAAATTTTTAATAAAAACGATTGTGTTTAATAATTAATATCTCAAAAACTAAAAGATATTTTTTAAAACGGTCTTTTTTATTGAAAAGCTTATAATTTTGTATATAGATGCTGATAATTTCGTAGCGATTCAATAAAACCCGGATTTATAATAATTTTTTGAAAATTATCAAAAATATTAGTTTCTTCTAAAAATTTTGAATAAAAACGATTGTGTTTAATAATTAATATCTCAAAAACTAAAATATATTTTGCAAAACGGTCTTTTTCATTGAAAAGCTTATAATTTTGTTTATTAATGTTGATAATATTATAGCGATTTTTTTCTAAAAATTTAGAATAATCTTCATTGTTTTTAATTAAAGATTGTTTAATTTTTAAACAATCTTCTTCATTAAAAAACATAACTTTATTTACGAATACTAATAATTTTATTCAATTTCTTTCGCGATTTTGAACTGAGTCATTAAAATAAACGAGCATATTTTCAAATTTCGATTAAAATCGTTTTAATTTTTTGGTGTGCTAATTATCTACTTTAAACGACTCGGGTTTTTTTAATTGTCTTAAAGATATCTCCAAAAAACGACTTGAAAGAAAAAGTTTAATAACTTTTTTAGTGTTTATACTAAGTGGTCGAGGATTAAACGACCATTAGCCTCAGAAATCGTGACTAAACAACTTTTTTTTAGGAACCGATTTTTTATTACGCTCTCCAAAAACGTTTTGTTCTATTACTTATTTCTCAAATGCCAATTAAATTTTTTTAAAATCATTTAATAAGGTTTTTTAAACTATATTATTTTTTTATAAATTTGTTATTTAAAAATTTTACCTTCATGATTTTGTCCACTTTAAATTTTCTTTGCACAATTATTAAACATTAGAACTCGAAATGAAACTTTTTATTAATTCAAATTAATTTTGAGTGTTTTGAAAAGTCTTGAAATTTAGTTTTAAAGACGTCCACTCGGCGCGAAATCGCAACAGCGACTGTTAACTGAAGAGAAACGGATCCGAGTTTTTATAGTAAAGTATACATAGAAGATACCGTTTAATTTTTTCCTGGTTCTCTTCATTTTTTTCGGCCCACAAACGAAGAAAACTCACTTCAAATTCATAATATTTTCTTATTATAATCGGTGAGGAGGTTTTATGTTTTATTTAAATTATAATTTCTTTCTTAACTCCATCTTTATTTTTTATTAAACTTAATAGTGGGTCGAAGAAAGTCTAAAAATCTTTTTTTTTAACCTTTTTTTCCAAAGAATAACCAGTATAAGTGTTGTAATGGTACATTGAGCGCCGGTTTTTCGGCATTTTTTGCTTTAAATCTACTTACTTAGAGATCTTAGAGAAAGTACCAAACTACTTATGCGGTTATACGGCCAAAAAAATCTGTTCTATTTACATATTTTTATTTATAACGTAAAAAATTTCAAATTCTTCACGTTGTTATTAATTATTTCATTATAAACCAACAATAAAAATCAATGAATATTGATTTAAGCGAATAGAAAGCGAGAAATCAATTCTTCTTCTCTGCCAATTTGGTTTTAGCGTTGGAGTTAAAAGCAAAACCCGGTTGTTATTGAAATATTAACGTGGGCGTTCACTAAATAATTCAAAGGAGGACGATTGACGACTTTAAACTGAAGAAAAAAACCGGGGGCTTTGCCTCTTTGCCACTCTTGATGAGGATGTGAAAAGTTTTAAAAAAATCGCTTCCGGTTTATTTATTGAATTAAGAAACGATTTATATCGCGAGTACTTAAGAGGCTACTTTACCATACAGCTCGGCAAATTACAAAAAACATACATTATTTATGAAAATATTTGGATGAAATTTTGTACATAACTTCTTCTAACAATTCTACATAACGCATGGTGAAAATTTTTAAAGTTTTCCAAAAAAAGGGGTTTTTTTCCTCAATATTATACAATTTGGTCGTTCTTTTTTAGCTTGNGAGGATACTTTAATTAATAATTGGTGATATTTCCACAAGGATCCTTCAAGAAATGAATTTTATAGCGAATTTTGAAAATTATCGATGAAAATTGCAACATCGAAAATTTTATCAAAACTTCAAATATTGTTTTTTCAAAAACTAATAATTATTTTTTAAAACGTGTTGGTTCATTGGAAAGAGGACACTCTTATTAACACTTTTGGATATTTTCATACTCATATTCCAAGATGTGGATTTTTAAAACTTAATCGGCGAAAGTTGCAAAATTCGAAAAAATTGTCGATTATTTCAAAAAGTTATTTCTCAAAATCTAAAAGCGATTTTTCAAAACTGCTTGTTGCATTAAAAACAGGATACTTTAGTTAATAATTGGTGATATTTCCACAAGGATCCTTCAAAAAATAAATTTTATAGCAAATTATTGGGTCTTCTCAGTTGGGCCTTATTTTTTTAAGAAGTGTGAGCCGTGTTATGGGACAGCGGGTAAGGGAAAGGGGAATGATGAGATTTTTTAAGGCGTTTTTGGGGAAGTTCATAGTTGCTTTAAGGGATAAAGATTGTAGACGGGAGTTTATAGGAGGAATCTTTGTAAGGTCGTAAAGGAGTTCGTTGGAAGGGTTGAAAAGTGGGTTGTGAGGGTGTCTAATGCGGGTGATAATTCTCAGGGATGCTCTCTCTGCTACTTCCAGATGGTACTGTGATCCTCTCGGCGCTTCAGTCATGATTAATGAAGCATATTCGATAATAGGTCGGCATATTGAGGTGTATATGTGAGTAGCGCATTTGATGGATATCCCTCGGCCTCTATATGCGAGTGAGCGGAAGTGTTTGGCGCGGTTTTTGACTTTCATTTTTACCTTGATGGCGTGGGTAGAGAATTTAAGGGTTCTATCCAAGGTAATGCCGAGGTAGTTACAAGTTGGTGATGCTGTGATAGGAGAAGATTGAATTATTATTGTGGGAGGAGCAACGCGAATAGGGAGGAAGGGGATGAAGAATTGGGTTTTGGAAGGATTTATCAGGATACGCCATTTTCGGTACCATTCCTCTATGTTTTGGATGAGCGTCTGCAGCCTTAGGATTGATGATGGAATGTCTACATCATGTGCGACGAGAGTAGTATCATCGGCATAAAGTAGGGCGTAAGACATCGGATCGAAGACGTCTGGGTTGTCGTTGTAGATGTCATGGCAGTAGACGTTGTACAGTGCTGGCGAGATGGGAGAGCCTTGAGGGAGACCTTGTTGAGCGGTGAAACTGTGAGAGTAGTAGTTCTTCACTTTAACCAATGAGGAGCGGTCTGAAAGAAATTCTTTTAGCAGGTTAAGAAGATAAGATGGGATTTTCAACATAGCTAGCTTGTACAGTAGACCTCTGTGCCATACGGAGTCGAATGCCTTCCGAACATCCAGGAAGACTGCGGCGGATTGTTGTTTTTGGAAACGTGCGACTTGGAAGTTTGAGACAAGCACTGCCAAGGGATGAGATGTAGATCTACCTTGTTGGAATCCAAATTGGTATGACGGAATCCTCCTTGCAACAACATCGAGCAGCTTGTTCTTCAAGTGCACCTCGAAAAGCTTCCCCATTACGGGTAGCAATGAGATAGGACGGTAGTTCGCAGGGTCGGATAGAGAAGAATCTTTCTTGGGGATACATATGATTATAGAGGTCTTCCAATCTTGTGGGAAATGCTGGGTGGTAAGGCAATAGTTGTAAATTTTTCTTATGTAGGCGTGGATATCAAGATCCAGCTTCCTTAAGATTTCCCTTGAGATGTTGTCGTATCCAGGGGCTGTGTTGGTTCCTCTGTTAAGAAGTGTGAAGTATTCTTCTTCCTGCATGAGAGCATCTTGAGGTGTTTCGGACGAATTGAGAAAGGCGTGTTGGTACCAATTGTCTATTGTGTTTTTGTTGTGAGGGCAGAACAGGGCCTCATTGCTGAAGGAAAACACCCTCTCAAGGTATTCAGCGTGGATATTTACGATTTTTTCCGGACTAGAGTGTGAGCAGCCATCCGTAGGGTCAATAAGCTCCTGGGTTTCTGGGGACTTTTGGTACTTCGAAAGTTTGCGGACTTCTTGCCAGTAGTTTTTACCCTTGCTTCTGTTGATTTTATCACAGGCCTCAATGTATTTTTCACTTCTGAATTGCTGCACTAGCTTTTGGATATTTTTATTAAGCTCATTGAACATTCTTTTCAGAGCAGGCTCCTCATAGGATCTAAAATCGCGGTAGAGTCGTCTCTTTTCTTTAATTAAACGGAGAATAAATGGTGGCAGAGGGAAATTGTAATGTTTCTTGTTGTAAGAAGGGCTCGCTTCATCCACCAAATTAAGCAAGCGTTTATTAAAGGTTGCGATAGACTCGGGTGTAATAACAGGGTTAGATCTCACATATTCCTTTATTCCTGCGTTCACTCTTTCCATATTACAAAGTTTATAGTTTTTGATCAGAGTAGGAGCTACTTTAGGTATTCGAGTGGTTGTATTAATGGAGATCACAAGACCCAGATGGTCAGAGCACAGATCAGGAATGACATTAACAGACGTGATGAGCGGTCTTATGTTGTTTGTGCAGAAGATTAAATCAGGCTTGGAATTGGGATTATTTGCCATGGCAAACGTCGGAGGTGTTGCGATGAGCACAAAATTTGACATAGTCACAAATTGGTTGATGTGTCTCTTTTTGGCTGGGTTTGGGTTAGTCACCGATTATTAGACAATTGTCGTACCGTGCAGCCATGTTAAATATTGTTTCTTCTATCTCACTAAATGGATGTATATAAACCAACAATATATGTACTCTTTCTGTGCCAATCATAAAAGTAAAATGGAGGGCGTTGTTTAATGGAGAATTTATTCTGGGAGGATTAGCTTTTCCAATTTGTAACGCAGGATCGCCCATAACCACCGCTCCATCTCTGACACCCCTGTTCACAATATTTCCCAATTCTTGGATCATTGTCCAATCCCTGAAGTTAATTAGCGATTTGGCTTTAGTTTCAACGAACATCGCACCGTGAATGCGGTTTACAGAAATATTGTTTCCGATTAGGTGTTTTTTTGGGAAATAACTGTTAATGTTTGCATACAGTAACTTTATCTCATTGTCAGTCATTGCTGATCTTGCAAAATCATGGTTTGGGAGCCGTGGATCGGTTCGGTGGGTGAAGGTTTATTTGCGTCTTTTAGGTCAATCATGATTATATACATGTAGCTTCCCGAAAAAGCAACGATTGTATCAATTTGATGATGCTCAATGAATCTACGTTTTAGAGCATTTAAAAGCTCTTGTCGATCCCGCGGCTTGGGAGAGTTGATTTTTGTGAGATAAGTGTCGATAATTTGATCGTGGATCGTAACAGGATTATGAATGCGGCTTTCTTTGGTGGTTTTGTTAATGATTTCCTCTGATTTTTTGTTAGCCGATTTAATTCTAACATTGGGGACGCCTTGTATAGGTGCTTTGGGAGAAGCAAATGATTCTGAAGAAATGGATTTTATATGAATTTTTAAAACTTAATCAACGAAAATTGCAAAATTCAAAAAAATTTTCGATTATTTCAAAAATTCATTTCTCAAAATCTAAAAGCGATTTTTCAAAACGGCTTGTTGCATTCAAAAGAGGATACTTTAATTAATAATTACTGATAACTCCACAAGGATCTTTCGAAAAATAAATTTTATAGCAAACTTTGAAAATTATCGATGAAAATTGCAACATCGAAAATGTTATCAAAACTTCAAATATTGTTTTCTCAAAAACTAAAAGTTATTTTTCAAAACGTGTTGGTTCATTGGAAAGAGGACTCTCTGATTAACAGTTTCNTTGGGGACGCCTTGTATAGGTGCTTTGGGTCGATTTTTGCATATCATAGACCAGGCACTATGGCCTTCAATGCCACAGGACCTACATTTCTCTGGTAGTTGGGAGGTGCATTTGGTGGTGCTGTGTGGACCCAAGCATTTGGAGCATTTTACAGGAACATTACATTTATCGGTCGTGTGAGCAAAATCATGGCATTTACTGCATGGAATTGGAATTGGTGGTGGAGGACGGCTCTCGTAAACTGGGAAATAACAGTTTTTATAAAAAAAAACCCTCTTGGAGTAGCCTTTGGTATGAATCAACGTATCCTGTGATTATTCTAATCTTATAGGTTGGATTGTTAGTGGCTTTTGAAATTATTCTTTTACAGAATCTATGCGATAGTTTCTGTGAATTCAGTTCGTCGCTAATTTCTTGGTCTCCAATTACCAGATCGACGGATGTGATGACGGCCGAATACGAGGCCGAAGGTATTTTTTTAGCAGAAGGAATGAGATTCTTTGCTTCAGAGAACTCTGCGATTATGTTTTGGTCTTTTAGGAGAGTTAGATAAGTGATTTGCTGTGTTTTATTGTTGTCGGATTTAATTATGAAACACTGCTGTGTTTTAATAATAACGTCGCGAGGGTTAAACGAGTTTTTTGTCCAAATTTCGGACAATTCGATTCTGCTCAGTGAGACAAATGGTTTTACGAAAAATACGTTATTGTATGTTTTGGTTTTTTTTTGATATTTGAGAGGCCGTTCGGTGAACTGGTTTGTGGTTGATGCACGTGGAGGACGTTTATCCCATAGTGCAGATAATTTCATAATTATGGATTGAATTCCTGATTTTTTGAAAATGAGTGAAAATAGTTACTTAAATCGAAAAACCAGTTAAGTTTAAAAATTAATATCTTAAATACTAAAAGAGGTTTAGAAAATTGGTTTCTTTCGTGGGAAAGTTTATATTTTGTTTAATAAGTAGGTACAGATAATTTCATAACAATTCGTTGAAATTCCAATATGTTATGTTTTTTTGAAATTGAACGTGTAATGTTGTTTAATCTCAAAAATGGGTTATGTTTAAATATTAATATCTCAAAAACTAAAAGATATTTTGAAAATTGGGCTCTTTCATTGGAAAGCCTATAATATGTATAATTACTGTAGATAATTTCATAATCTTGGATTAAAATCCTGATTTTTTATGATTTTTTGAAAGTGAGTGAAAATAGTTACTTAAATCGAAAAATCAGTTATGTTTAAAAATTAATATCTTAAAAACCTAAAGATATTTTGAAAATGGATTTCTTTCATTGGAAAGCTTATATTATGTTTAATAAATGTAGATAATTTCATAGCAGTTCGTTTAAATTCCAATTTGTTATGATTTTTTGAAAATGAACGAAAATTGTTGTTTAATCCCAACCATGAGTTATGTTGAAAAATGAATATCTCAAAAACTAAAAGATATTTTCAAAATCGGTTTCGTTCATTAGAAAGCCTATAATTTGTATAATTAGTGCAGATAACTTCATAATCATGGATTGAATTTCTGATTTTTTATGATTTTTTGAAAATTAGTGAAAATATTTACTTAAATCGAAAAATCAGTTATGTTTAAAAATTAATATCGTAAAAACGAAAAGATATTTTGAAAATGGATTTCTTTCATTGGAAAGCTTATATTTTGTTTAATAAGTGTAGATAGTTTCATAACAATTCGTTGAAATTCCAATTTGTTATGATTTTTTGAAAATGAACGTAAATTGTTGTTTAATCCCAAACATGAGTTATATTGAAAAATGAATATCTCAAAAACTAAAAGATATTTTCAAAATCGGTTTCTTTCATTAGAAAGCCTATAATTTGTGTAATTAGTGCAGATAACTTCATAATCATTGATTGAAATCTTAATTTTTTATGATTTTTTGAAAATTAGTGAAAATAGTTACTTAAATCGAAAAATCAGTTATGTTTAAAAATTAATATCTTAAAAACTAAAAGATATTTTCAAAATGGATTTCTTTCATTGGAAAGCTTATATTATGTTTAATAAATGTGGATTCTTTCATTAGAAAGCTTATAATTTGTATAATTAGTGCAGATAACTTCATAATCATGGATTGAAATCCTGATTTTTTATGATTTTTTGAAAATTAGTGAAAATATTTACTTATATCGAAAAATCAGTTGTGTTTAAAAATTAATATCTTAAAAACTAAAAGATATTTTGAAAATGGATTTCTTTCATTGAAAAGTTTATGTTTTGTTATAATTTTTTGAAAATAAGTGAAAATAATTGTTTACCTTATTATGTTTAAAATTAATATCTCTAGAACTAAAAGATATTTCATTATTTTTCCTTTGGAAAACTTATAATTTGTAGAACTAATATAGATAATTTGTTATGGTTTTTTGAAAGTCAGTGAAAATTGTTGCTTAACCCGATAAATGAGTTTTCTTTAATAGTTAATATCTCAAAAAGTAAAAGATATTTTGAAAATTGGTTTCGTTCATTAGAAAGCCTATAATTTATACAATATGTGCTGAAAATTTCATAATGATTTTTTGAATGTGAAATCACCAAATTGATATTAAACAATGAGGTGCCTCAGCCGCAAGGGACCTCGGTCAAATAATTTCACCTAATTAAGTTGAGGTCGCTTACGGCCGAGGCGCTACAATTAATACTGCTGATGTGATATTTATTGTATCGCCTCGGGTTAGCAAAGACACTCGTAATTTTTGTGTTTTAAGTTACCGAAGCAAGTTATTGTTTGATATCAATTTTGTGTAGTTGTTGTATTAACCTCGGTCGCAAGTGACCTTGAGTAAATATAAGGACATAGATAAGGAAGAAACTTCTTTTAATAATTTTTTTCTGTTTAGATATGATTAGAAAAGGTTGATAAAGGGAGAGGTTGACAAAAGGGGATGGTAATTTTTCCCTTCAGAGTGTCGCGTCGCCGTTTGCCTAATAAATTAAGACGGGGGAGGTGGAATATACGGTCCCAACGGTACATAAGGGCGCGGCAAAGAATATATTTGCCGAATAAAGACGCGATATTTCGAAAAGGGCGAGGTGGAAGGGTTGGTTCGATTACAAGGGGGCGAAATTTTCTAATTAAATTCGATACCATTAGAAAAAATTTCTTATTTAACAAGAATTTACTTGAAGGTGTGTAATTTTTCCGCCCCTTCAATTAAGGAAATTGAGGGGTTGTTTCGAAACTGGGAAACGTTTCTTGGCGTTTCTTTTGTTAATTTTCCATCGGGACACGGAGCGGGCGTGCCCCGGAAAAATTAACTATTTATGGGGGGCCACCCCCGACTTCACCCCACCTCTGACGTTGCTGCTGCCGCCGCCGCCGCCGGTGGTGGTGCCGTGACAGTAAAATTTATCCGTCGAGTTTTCCGTAAATTTTACTTTAGACCGGGGCCTGAGTTATTCCGGAACTTTTAATGGGCGAAAATCTAATCGCCCACCCCCTCCCTCAAACGCGAAACTTTACACGCCGAGCTGCTTTTCATCTCCTTCTTTCAATTTTGATCAAAAAAATATTTCATCCCCCACGTCTTTACGCGTTAGAAATGATTTAAGTCGCTTGTCTCCGAGGCGAACAACGATTATGCTAATGGATGTTATCCCAGGGATTGTTTTTCGTCGCTTCCAATTAGAGTTTAAGCAAAAAATTTATTGTTATCAAAGGGATGGAAAGACGGGGAGGGGGCGAATCCTCACCGCGTCCCCATTTAGATAAGTGAAGTAATATAAAGTTGAAGTTGGCAATTTAAAATCCGCCCCGGGGCAGTGAAGTTATCCAATTGGCCTTATCTGCGATAAAACACACAGAAAGGAGGAACGATCGCCCGAATCAAGACGGCTATGAATATATCTCCACAAGATCTCTCAACAAATCCAACACTAAAACTTTAATTATTAATGTTTGTTTCTTTATATCTATATCTATATCTATATATATATAGATAGAAATTAAAAATTGTCTCCGCCCATTCTTTTGGGGTTCGTTAAGAAGGGGAAGGGTGAAATCGTAGGGGAAAAAATGGGCGGATCGCAACCCCCACCCTTTCGTTGAGCCGTCCAAGGCGTAGACTCGATTTTTCAACGACCCTTCCCCCCTCCACCAAGAGAGACTCCGTTGAGTACGCTGCCCCTTACAACCTTCTTTTTCGTTCCTCCGCATCAAGGAGTATCGACCCAAAATATTATTTATTAATTAATTAAAAAGATTTTGAGTTAATTTTGTTTTCTTTGTTGCAGAAGAATTTTTAAGGATTGAAATGGGGGAAATTCAAGTCGGGGAGCTTTAGAAACGAACCTTTTGTTCTTCTGGAACGCGGTGGAGGATAATAAAATTACCTTTCCGTGGAAACGGCGTTGGATACAAATTTTAAGATCAATACTAAGAAGCTAAAAAAAAAATTTATATAATTCAAAATTTATATACACCCTGTATGTATAATCAGGTATGAGTAAAAAAAATTTGATTTCAGTTAAAAATTCTTATAACACAATGTCCTATTCTTTGCCCTTCTTAAGATATGATACGATAAAGTTGGAGTACTACTGTTTAATGAATTACACTAAGCAGGCTTTGCTTTGCAATTTGTAAATTGTTTCTAGTTTTGTAATTTTGTTGTTTTTAATACAATAAGCAAGTGTATTTATTAGAACCTAAATTTTTGTAAATTTTCACATTGAGGAGTGTGAAATAATAAAATTTACGATTTTGCAATTTTCGCCGATTAAGATTTAAAAATTCGTATAAAATCCAATTTTTGGAATAAGAGTATGAAAATATCCCAAAGTGTTAATAAAAGTGTCTTCTTTTCAATGAACCAACCTGTTTTGAAAAATATCTTTTAGTTTTTGAGAAAACAATATTTGAAGTTTTGATAAAATTTTCGATGTTGCAATGTTCATCCATAACTTGTAAAATTCGCTATAAAATTAATTTCTTGAAGGATCCTTGTGAAAATATCATCAATTATTAACTAAAGTATCCTCTTTTTAATGCAACAAGCCGTTTTGAAAAACCACTTTCAATTCTTGAGAAATAAATTTTTGAAATGATCGACAATTTTTTCAAATTTTGCAATTTTTACCGATTAAGTTTTAAAAATTCGTATAAAATCGATTTCTTGGAATATGAGTATGAAAATTTCCCAAAATATTAATAAAAGTGTCCTCTTTCCAATGAACTAACCAGTTTTAAAAAATAACTTTTAGTTTTTGAGAAAACAATATTTGAAGATTTGATAAAACTTTCGATGTTGCAATTTTCATCGATAACTTGCAAAATTCGCTATAAAATTAATTTCTTGAAGGATCCTTATGGAAACATCACCAATTATTAACTAAAGTATCCTTTTTTTAATGCAAAAAGCCGTTTTGAAAAATCACTTTCAGTTCTTCAGAAATAAATTTCTGAAATGATCGACAATTTTTTTCGAAATTTGCATTTTTCGCCGATTAAGTTTTAAAAATTCGTATAAAATCCAGTTCTTGGAATTTGAGTATGAAAATATCCCAAAGTGTTAATAAAAATGTCCTCTTTCCAATAAAACAACCCGTTTTGAAAAATAACTTCTAGTTTTTGAAAAATCATCGTTTGAAGTTTTGATAAAATATTCAATGATGCAATTTTCATCCATAATTCTTAAAATTCGCTATAAAATTAATTTTTTGAAGGATCCTTATGGAAATATCACCAATTATTAATTAAAGTATCCTCTTTTTAATGCAACAAGCCGTTTTGAAAAATCACTTTCAGTTCTTGAGAAATAAATTTTTGAAATGATCGACAATTTTTTCGAATTTTGCAATTTTCGCCGATTAAGTTTTAAAAATTCGTATAAAATCCATTTCTTGGAATATGAGTATGAAAATTTCCCAAAGTGTTAATAAAAGTGTCCTCTTTCCAATGAACCAACCCGTTTTGAAAAATAACTTTTAGTTTTTGAGAAAACAATATTTGAAGTTTTGATAAAATTTTCGATGTTGCAATTTTCATCGATAATTTTCAAAATTCGCTATAAAATTAATTTCTTGAAGGATCCTTGTGGAAATATCACCAATTATTAATTAAAGTATCCTCTTTTTAATGCAAAAAGCCGTTTTGAAAAATCACTTTTAGTTCTTGAGAAATAAATTTTTGAAATGATCGACAATTTTTTCGAATTTTGCAATTTTCGCCGATTAAGTTTTAAAAATTCGTATAAAATCCATTTCTTGGAATATGAGTATGAAAATTTCCCAAAGTGTTAATAAAAGTGTCCTCTTTCCAATGAACCAACCCGTTTTGAAAAATAACTTTTAGTTTTTGAGAAAACAATATTTGAAGTTTTGATAAAATTTTCGATGTTGCAATTTTCATCGATAATTTTCAAAATTCGCTATAAAATTAATTTCTTGAAGGATCCTTGTGGAAATATCACCAATTATTAATTAAAGTATCCTCTTTTTAATGCAAAAAGCCGTTTTGAAAAATCACTTTTAGTTCTTGAGAAATAAATTTTTGAAATGATCGACAATTTTTTCGAATTTTGCAATTTTCGCCGATTAAGTTTTAAAAATTCGTATAAAATCCATTTCTTGGAATATGAGTATGAAAATTTCCCAAAGTGTTAATAAAAGTGTCCTCTTTCCAATGAACCAACCCGTTTTGAAAAATAACTTTTAGTTTTTGAGAAAACAATATTTGAAGTTTTGATAAAATTTTCGATGTTGCAATTTTCATCGATAATTTTCAAAATTCGCTATAAAATTAATTTCTTGAAGGATCCTTGTGGAAATATCACCAATTATTAATTAAAGTATCCTCTTTTTAATGCAAAAATCCGTTTTGAAAAATCACTTTCAGTTCTTGAGAAATAAATTTTTAAAATGATCTACAATTTTTTCAAATTTTGCAATCTTCGCCGATTAAGTTTTAAAAATTCGTATAAAATCCAATTTTTTGAATAGGAGTATGAAAATATCCCAAAGTGTTAATAAAAGTGTCCTCTTTCCAATGAACCAACCCGTTTTGAAAAATAACATTTAGTTTTTGAGAAAACAATATTTTCAAAATTCGCTATAAAATTCGTTTCTTGAAGGATCCTCGTGGAATTATCGCCAATTATTTTAGACACTTTTGACATTTCAGAAATGCACAAGAAATTGTAACCATAATCATCCAACCATAAAATCATTATCCATTCCATCACTTGTGTTATAAGAATTTTTTATTCACGAAAAAGGGACCTAACAAATTACAAAATACACCCTATATATTAGGTTTGATGCATGAGCTTTATTTTTATTTTTTCGAAAAAACGATAAGAATATTT
Organism: Onthophagus taurus; assembly: GCF_000648695.1. Lineage (NCBI taxonomy): Eukaryota > Metazoa > Arthropoda > Insecta > Coleoptera > Scarabaeidae > Onthophagus > Onthophagus taurus. The sequence continues at coordinate 53,960 of NW_019281743.1, read as the reverse complement.
AACAAAAACAGGAAAAGCCGCATTAATTATGTATCAACCTAATATATAAAAGAAATTGAGAGATGAAACTAAGAGATTCCTCATCAATCCTTGCGTTTGTAAGTTTTAGCGACCTCCTTGTGGCAGGCAAATACACGGAGGAGAACGGTCTCCTCAAGTTTCTGCTTCTTGGTAAGCTCGGGGAGTCATTTAAAATTAAGATTAATTACCGAGGCCCCGTTTTTCATCGTTATGTACTTTAAATTATTTCCCGAAGTGGAAACGTTTATGTTTAACTTTTAAAATGAAGGCGACCCGAAAAAAGAATACCTCAAAATTTCATGCGTCATTAATGGATTCTTTAATGGATGTTAGCGTTTTCCGGTGACAAATGGAGACGTCTCTGGGTTGGGGTGAGACGTTCGAGGACGCCTTAATCTTAAACCTAACATCCCCCGTTCCGGGAAGAGTTTTAAGGGGGAGGAGATAAATTGGGGATACTTTCATTAATCTAGATCAAACCAACGTGTTTTCGGGGAATTTTGCTAAAAACTTAATTCTATCAAGTTGAAAGAAAAATCGTTTCTTCTAAACGAGCTATATAGTACACATCAAAAAATGTTGCCTTCATTCCAGGATCTTCTCTGCCTTCCACGTTTTTTCATCCATGGTGTCCAAACCACCGTAAACCTCTTACTTTGATTTTGTCTATCACTAACTTTGAACTTGTCATTAAATCGCAGTTGGTTGACTATTTGAAAATTTTTTTTCAGGTTGGTTTTCGTTCACTCAATGCATAACAACCTTCCGACTAATTGTAAGATATCACTTTTTGATCCGACCAAGGCTTTCAATTGTGTTGACCACGTGTTATTGTTGCTATCTTCTGAAAAAATTACAGTTAAATACGGAGTCCCACAAGGATCTAATTTCAATACTCTTCATCAGGCGAAAACTTCTATCTTGGTTTGCATCTAATAATCATGCGGTGAATACGTCCAACACTGAATCATTGACGTTTGCTTTACGAGAAATTCCTCCAAATTTGACTCAGCCAGTTAAATATCTGAATATCTAGAAATCTCATAAATATTGCATCATTTGACACTTTAGTGGTTACTATCTTAAAAACAAAAAGATATTTAGAAAAAGTGTTTGTTTCATTGGAAAGCTTATATTTTGTTTAATAAGTGCAGATAATTTCATAACAATTCGTTAAAATTCCAATTTGTTATGATTTTTTGAAATTGAACGAAAATTGTTGCTTAATCCCAAAAATGAATTATGTTTAATACTCAATATCTCAAAAACTAAAAGATATATTAAAAATCGGACTTTTTTATTGGAAAGCCTATAATTTGTACAATTAGTGCAGATAATTTCACAATCATGGATTAAAATCCTGATTTTATATGATTTTTTGAAAATGATGGAAAATTGTTGCTCAGCTCGAAAAATGAATTGTATTTAAAGATTAATATCTCAAAAACTAAAAGATATTTTGAAAATCTGTATCTTTCATTAGAAAGCTTATAGTTTAATTAATAAGTGCGGATAATTTCATAATGATTCGTGGAAGTTCTAATTTATTATGATTTTTTGGAAATGAGTGTAAATTGTTGTTTAATCTCAAAAATGAGTTATGTTTAAAAATGAATATCTTAAAAACTAAAAGATATTTTCAAGATTGGTCTCTTCCATTGGAAAACCTATAATTTGTATAATTAGTGCAGATAATTTCATAATCATGGATTAAAATACTGATTTTTTATGATTTTTTGAAAATGAGTGGAAATAGTTACTTAAATCGAAAAATCAGTTATGTTTAAAAATTAATATCTTAAGGACTACAAGATATTTTGAAAATGGGTTTTTTTCATCGAAAAGCTTATATTTTGTTTAATGAGTGCAGATAATTTCATAACAATTCGTTGAAATTCCAATTTGATACAATTTTTTGAAAATGAACGAAAATTGTTGCTTAATCCCAAAAATGAATTATGTTTAATACTTAATATCTCAAAAACCAAAGATATATTAAAAATCGGCCTCTTTCATTAGAAAGTTTATAATTTGTATAATTAGTGGAAATAATTTCATAATCATGGATTAAAATCCTGATTTCTTATGATTTTTTGAAAATGACCGAAAATTGTGGCTTACCTTGAAAAATGAATTGGGCTTAAAGATTAATATCTCAAAAACTAAAAGATATTTTGAAAATCTGTATCTTTCATTAGAAAGCTTATAGTTTAATTAATAAGTGAGGATAATTTCATAATGATTCGTTGAAGTTCCAATTTGTTATGATTTTTTGAAAATGAAGAAAAATTGTTGCTTAGCTCAAAAAATTAATTGTGTTTAAAGATTAATATTTCAAAAACTAAAAGACGTTTTGAAAACCTGTATCTTTCATTAGAATGCTTATAGTTTAATTAATAAGTGCCGATAATTTTGTAATGATCCGTTGAAGTTCTAATTTGTTACGATTTTTTGGAAATGAGTGTAAATTGTTGTTTAATCTCAAAAATGAGTTATGTTTAAAAATGAATATCTCAAAAACTAAAAGATATTTTCAAGATTGGTCACTTTCATTGGAAAGGCTATAATTTGTATAATTAGTGCAGATAATTTCATAATCATGGATTAAAATACTGATTTTTTATGATTTTTTAAAAATGAGTGGAAATAGTTACTTAAATCGAAAAATCAGTTATGTTTAAAAATTAATATCTTAAGGACTACAAGATATTTTGAAAATGGGTTTTTTTCATCGAAAAGCTTATATTTTGTTTAATGAGTGCAGATAATTTCATAACAATTCGTTGAAATTCCAATTTGATACAATTTTTTGAAAATGAACGAAAATTGTTGCTTAATCCCAAAAATGAATTATGTTTAATACTTAATATCTCAAAAACTAAAAGATATATTAAAAATCGGCCTCTTTCATTAGAAAGCTTATAATTTGTACAATTAGTGGAAATAATTTCATAATGGATTAAAATCCTGATTTTTTATGATTTTTTGAAAGTGAGTGAAAATGGTTACTTTAATCGAAAAATCAGTTATATTTAAAAATTAATTTCTTAAAAATTAAACGATATTTTGAAAATGTTTTTTTTTCATTGGAAAGCTTATATTTTGTTTAATAAGTGAAGATAATTTCATAACAATTCGTTGACGTTCCAATTTGTTATGATTTTTTGAAAATGAACGAAAATTGTTGCTTACTCCCAAAAATGAGTTATATTTAAAAATTTATATCTCAAAAACTAAAATATATTTTGAAAATTGGTTTATTTTGTTGGAAAGCTTTTATTTTGTTTAATAAGTGCAGATAATTTCATAACAATTCGTTGAAATTCCAATATGTTATGAATTTTTGAAAATGAAAGAAAAATATTGTTTAATCCCAAAAATGAGTTATGTTTAAATATTAATATCTCAAGAACTAAACGATATTTTAAAAATCGGCCTCTTTCATTGGAAAGTTTATAATTTGTATAATTAATGCGGATAATTTCATAATCATGGATAGAAATCCTGATTTTTTATGATTTTTTGAAAATGACTGAAAATAGTTACTTAAATCGAAAAATTAGTTATGTTTAAAAATTAATATCTTAAAAACTAAAAGATATTTTGATAATTATTTTTCTTCATTGGAAAGCTTATATTTTGTTTAATAAGTGCATATAATTTCATAACAAGTCGTTGAAATTCCAATTTGTTATTATTTTTTAAAAATGAACGAAAATTGTTGCTTAATTCCAAAAATGAGTTATGTGTAAAAAAGAATATCTCAAAAACTAAAAGATATTTTGAAAATCGGTCTCTTTTATTGGAAAGCCTATAATTTGTATAATTAGTGCGGATAATTTCATAATCATGGATTGAAATCCTGATTTTTTATGATTTTTTGAAAATGAGTGAAAATAGTTACTTAAATTGAAGAATCAGTTATGTTTAAAAATTAATATCTTAAAAACTAAACGATATTTTGAAAATGTTTTTTTTTTCATTGGAAAGCCTATATTTTGTTTAATAAGTGCACATAATTTCAAAATGATTCATTAAAATTCCAATTTATTGTGATCTTTTGAAAATGAACGAAAATTGTTGTTTAATCCAAAAAATGAGTTATGTTTAAAACTTAATAGCTCAATAACTAAAAGATATTTTTAAAATCGGCCTCTTTTATTGGAAACCCTATAATTCGTATAATTACTGAAGATAATTTCATAATCATGGATTGAAATCCTGATTTTTTATGATTTTTTGAAAATAAATGATAATAGTTACTTAAATCAAAAAATCAGTTGTGTTTCAAAATTGATATCTTAAAAACTAAAAGATATTTTGAAAATGGGTTTTTTTCATTGGAAAGCTTATATTTTGTTTAATAAGTGCAGATAATTTCATAACAATTCATTGAAAATCCAATTTTTTATGAATTTTTAAAAATGAACGAAAATTGTTGCTTAATAACAAAAATGAGTTATGTTTAAAAATGAATATCTCAAAAACTAAAAAATATTTTGATAATCGGTCTCTTTGATGGGAAAGCCTATAATTTGTACAATTAGTGCAGATAATTTCATAATCATGGATTAATATCCTGATTTTTTATGATTTTTTGAAAGTGAGTGAAAATGGTTACTTAAATCGAAAAATCAGTTATATTTAAAAATTAATATCTCAAAAATTAAACGATATTTTGAAAATGTTTTTTTTTTATTGGAAAGCTTATATTTTGTTTAATAAGTGCAGATAATTTCATAACAATTCGTTGAAGTTCCAATTTTTTATGATTTTTTGAAAATGAACGAAAATTGTTGCTTAATCCCAAAAATGAGTTATATTTAAAAATTTATATCTCAAAAACTAAAAGATATTTTGAAAATTGGTTTATTTTGTTGGAAAGCTTATATTTTGTTTAATAAGTGCAGATAATTTCATAACAATTCGTGGAAATTCCAATTTCTTATGATTTTATGAAAATGAACAAAAATTGTTGCTTAATTTCAAAAATGAGTTAAGTTTAAAAAAGAATATCTCAAAAACTAAAAGATATTTTTAAAATCGGCCTCATTCATTGGAAAGCCTATAATTCGTATAATTAGTGAAGATAATTTCATAATCATGGATTGAAATCCTGATATTTTATGATTTTTTTAAAAAGGAATAATAACAGTTTAGTAGACGGCTTATATTTTCTTTAATAAGTGCATATAATTGATATCGAAGTAGATCACTTTTTGTGCCCCATTCCTTTTTGCTCATTCTTCATCCCTAGCTCCATTTTTTCTTTGATCACACATCGAATCGCAAAATATAACCTTTTTGGTTATTACCCTTTTGTGATCATCGTTGCAATACAAATTTGATAAAATCTTATCAAATCTATCCCGAGGCATAATGTTTGTGATTTCTAGATCATTGCTAGATGACCAATATTGCTTCCAAGAAGGTAACTTATGATAAAAAGATTTATACCAATAAATGCATAAAACTCTTCTTTTGTAAGGTTAAAAATTCAGAAACTCAACTCTACTTGAAAGAAATTACATTAAAATTTAAATCTACAAACAAGAAAGATTTTCTGAATTAAGATGAGTTTGGAAAGGAAATTTCGAAAGGGGGATGTAAGCGATGGGGCGATATTTTAGAAAATAGGAGCAAACGAAAATAAATCGAGCCACATTTAATACTCTCGGTTATTAATGGGACTGTATATCTTCCGAGAAGCTCGGTTTGCTTTCGTCTGTCTTGTATTCCAACTCGGTATTCATTTATTAAGATTTCCAAAGGATTTTAAAACACCATTTGTTAACCAACAAAACAATTTTTTAATCCATCAAATGTACCTAAATTCTCTTTATGATAACCCGTTTTAGTGGAAACACAAAAGAAAATGTTCCTCGTTTCTAAGTGTACCAATTTATCAAATAAATAGACACGCATTGTGTTCGCTTTGGATATTTCACGTGTTTTAGTTCTCACCATCTCACCCCTTAAGTTTCTATTTAACCCAATTTTTCTTCTTTTTATTTCAAAATCAACAAGTTTCGTGCGATTTTTTTTTATTTTTCCTCGTTCTATTTGCGTTCGCTTTGGCACTCGCTGGACCCTTTGCGGTCGAATCGTGGACCACCGAATCTCGCCAGAATTCCCCCAGCAACAGGTAGTGGTAGTCATTGACAGGCTCATTCCTGTGTGTGTGTTTATCCATACTTGGATACTCCTGAAATGGGAGCTTTCCCAACCAGAAATTAAACAACATTAGCACATACGTGTTAATATCAAAAATAAATTTGTTGATTTTCGTTATGGGGAAGATGTTTTTGAGCTTTTAGAGGAGCGAGAAATAAATCCGCACTGAATCCTAAATAAGGTGGCGCTAAGTTCTTGGAGATTTGTAGAAAATATGCTTTCCGCAAGCTTTGCCTCGCACGTGGTTTCATATTCACGGTCTTCATGCCGCGGTCTTATATGGATAAAAACTATAAGTACGTGCGGTTTCGGAAAGTTATCTAATTCCCAACGCGGAGATTACTACATTACATAAAGGAGGACAGATTAGAAATTCTAAATGCTGCGGAAAGCTCTACCACATTCAAAATTGCAACGTTAATAACTTAACGATTTTGATCAAAGAAGTATCTCCTAAACAAGTTGTGATAAAACGATGATTTATGCCTTAATTTGAAGAAAAAAGTGTTTTTTTGAACGAGTATGCAACCAATATCACAGTGCAATACGCATCATACGTAAATCGCGTGTTGCACCACCAATATTGTGATATTGGTTGCATACTTGCAGTGATGACGTCGGGTACGATAATTAATTAACACACTGTATGCCACGTTAACTCAACTTGATTTAAAAAAAATTTCAATTTTTGTTAAGAAATTAATAAAAATTAAAAGAATTGTATCTCTAAAACGAGTTGTGATAAGACGACGATTTATATCTCAATTTGAAGAGGAAAGTGTCTTCTTTCGAAGGATATATGCCAAGTTAACAAATTGAGATTATTTCGTTTGGTAGAAAATTCCAAACTCAACTTGATTTAAAAGAAATTTCAATTCTTGTTAAGAAATTAATAAAAATTAAAAGAATCGTATCTCTAAAACGAGTTGAGATAAGACGAAGATTTATATCTCAATCTGAAGAGGAAAGTGTCTTCTTTCGAAGGATATATGCCAAGTTAACAAATTGGGATTATTTCGGATGATAGAAAATTCCAAACTCAACTTGATTTCAAAGAAATTTCAATTTCTGTTAAGAAATTAATAAAAATTAAAAGAATCGTATTTCTTAAACGAGTTGAGATAAGACGACGATTTATATCTCAATTTGAAGAGGAAAGTGTCTTCTTTCGAAGGATATATGCCAAGTTAACAAATTGAGATTATTTCGTTTGGGAGAAAATTCTAAACTCAACTTGATTTAAAAGAAATTTCAATTTTTGTTAAGAAATTAATAAAAATTAAAGGAATCGTATCTCTAACACGAGTTGAGATAAGACGACGATTTATAACTCAATTTGAAGAGGAAAGTGTCTTCTTTCGAATGATATAGACCAAGTTAACAAATTGAGATTATTTCATTTGAGACAAAATTCCCAACTCAACTTGATTTAAAAAAAAAAATCAATTTTTGTTAAGAAATTAATAAAAATTAAAAGAATCGTATCTCTTAAACGAGTTGTGATAAGACGACGATTTATATCTCAATTTAAAGAGGAAAGTGTCTTCTTTCGAACGATATATGCCAAGCTAACAAAGTGAGATTATTTCGGTTGGTAGAAAATTCCAAACCTCACTTGATCTTAAAAAAATTTCAATTTTCGTTAAGAAATTAATTAAAATTAAAAGAATCGTATCTCTTAAACGAGTTGTGATAAGACGACGATTTATATCTCAATTTGAAGAGGAAAGTGTCTTCTTTCGAAGGATATATGCCAAATTAACAAATTGAGATTATTTCGGATGGTAGAAAATTCCAAACTCAACTTGATTTCAAAGAAATTTCAATTTCTGTTAAGAAATTAATAAAAATTAAAAGAATCGTATCTCTTAAACGAGTTGTGATAAGACGACGATTTATATCTCAATTTGAAGAGAAAAGAGTCTTCTTTCGAAGGATATATGCCAAGGTAACAAATTGAGATTATTTCGTTTAGTAGATAATTCCAAACTCAACTTGGTTTTAAAAAAATTTCAATTTTTGTTAAGAAATTAATAAAAATTAAAAGAATCATATCTCTTAAACGAGTTGTGATAAGACGACGATTTATATCTCAATTTGAAGAGGAAAGTGTCTTCTTTCGAAGGATATATGCCAAGTTAACAAATTGAGATTATTTCGTTTGGTAGAAAATTCCAAACTCAACTTGATTTAAAAAAAATTTCAATTTTTGTTAAGAAATTAATAAAAATTAAAAGAATCGTATCTCTTAAACGAGTTGAGATAAGACGACGATTTATATCTCAATTTGAAGAGGAAAGTGTCTTCTTTCGAAGGATATATGCCAAGTTAACAAATTGAGATTATTTCGTTTGGTAGAAAATTCCAAACTCAACTTGATTTAAAAAAAATTTCAATTTTTGTTAAGAAATTAATAAAAATTAAAAGAATCGTATCTCTTAAACGAGTTGAGATAAGACGACGATTTATATCTCAATTTGAAGAGGAAAGTGTCTTCTTTCGAAGGATATATGCCAAGTTAACAAATTGAGATTATTTCGTTTGGTAGAAAATTCTAAACTCAACTTGATTTAAAAAAAATTTCAATTTTTGTTAAGAAATTAATAAAAATTAAAAGAATCGTATCTCTTAAACGAGTTGAGATAAGACGACGATTTATATCTCAATTTGAAGAGGAAAGTGTCTTCTTTCGAAGGATATATGCCAAGTTAACAAATTGAGATTATTTCGTTTGGGAGAAAATTCCAAACTCAACTTGATTTAAAAAAAATTTCAATTTTTGTTAAGAAATTAATAAAAATTAAAAGAATCGTATCTCCTAAACGAGTTGTGATAAGACGACGATTTATATCTCAATTTGAAGAGGAAAGTGTCTTCTTTCGAAGGATATATGCCAAGTTAACAAATTGAGATTATTTCGTTTGGTAGAAAATTCCAAACTCAACTTGATTTAAAAAAAATTTCAATTTTTGTTAAGAAATTAATAAAAATTAAAAGAATCGTATCTCCTAAACGAGTTGAGATAAGACGACGATTTATATCTCAATTTGAAGAGGAAAGTGTCTTCTTTCGAAGGATATATGCCAAGTTAACAAATTGAGATTATTTCGTTTGGGAGAAAATTCTAAACTCAACTTGATTTAAAAAAAATTTCAATTTTCGTTAAAAAATTAATAAAAATTAAAAGAATCGTATCTCTAAAACAAGTTGAGATAAGACGACGATTTATACCTCAATTTGAAGAGGAAAGTGTCTTCTTTCGAATGATATATGCCAAGCTAACAAATTGAGATTATTTCGTTTGGGAGAAACTTCCAAACTCAACTTGATTTAAACGATTCAATTTTCGTTAAGAAATTAATAAAAATTAAAAGAATCGTATCTCTTAAACGAGTTGTGATAAGACGACGATTTATATCTCAATTTGAAGAGAAAAGTGTCTTCTTTCGAAGGATATATGCCAAGGTAACAAATTGAGATTATTTCGGTTGGTAGAAAATTCCAAAAAAGAAATTTCAATTTTTGTTAAGAAATTAATAAAAATTAAAGGAATCGTATCTCTGAAACGAATTGAGATAAGACGACGATTTATATCTCAATTTGAAGAGGAAAGCGTCTTCTTTCGAAGGATATATGCCAAGTTAACAAATTGAGATTATTTCGTTTGGTAAAAAATTCCCAACTCAACTTGATTTAAATGAAATTTTAATTTTTGTTAAGAAATTAATAAAAATTAAAAGAATCGTATCTCCTAAACGAGTTGTGATAAAACGATGATTTATATCTTAATTTGAAAAGAAAATCATCATCTTTCAAAGCCTTTAAAAAAATCAGAGCAAATAACCCTAGCTCAAAGGAAATTAATCCCAAAGCGACTCTACTTAAAGTTAATTCAACCACAACATAATCCAAGTCTAAAGCAGAGGACTACAAAGAAATAATCGAACTCCAAAGTAAGCTAATCAAGCAAGCCTTAGACTTGGATTACTGTGTTGTTAGGTTAGTTTTGAATTGTATTTCTTTCGAAATAGTTTAAGATGCTTTATCTCTACGTTTACTATTCTTTCTGTTAGATTTGCATACTTTAGAGCTAGGTTTGCGTTGAAGTTTCGTTGTATTAGGGTTACATTATCGTGGTTTAGTTCCTTTACGATTGCATTATCTTGCTTAGCTTTTGTATTATGTTGTATTTACGTGTAACCACGAAAAATTGTCTAACACTGTATTAGCTTTCAAGTTGGAATTGATTTGAGGTTAATTACTTTCGAGTACAGTTAGCTTGCTTAAGAGTTAAATTGATGTGCTTTGGGGTTCAGTAACCATGCTTTATATTTGAGTTGGTTAAAGTTAAAGTGAAATTAGTTAAGTACCTACAATTTTGTTACAGTTTGCAAAAATCCGAATTTTTATGCACGACAAGGAATCGACTCGGGTTTTTGCATTAGCCAATGTTAATTATTTACCAAACCATCGCGTCTGCCGACACGAACGTGTTGCTCAATCGTACAACATCCCAAGTTGGCATTAGTGACTGAATAACAAACAACATATTTGACTAAAGCTGTCAGATCCAAACAATATTGCTGGCACAGTCTGTCAACATCGATCCGCCCGTAATGAAAAATCTTTTATTTACTTCCATAAGCTTATTAAAATGGCGACCTATCCTCAATTGACTCTACATTTAGCCTTGACACCTTACAATATGTGAATCTCGCTCTATCAGCTTTCTATTAACGTAGTAAATCATGTTTCCGAATTGCTTATTTAAGTGATGCACTACGCGGTGTCTAGAAAGTGTCTCAGCTAACAATTTTCTTTCTCTGGAACCATTCTTTTCACATCTACTGTCGTTCTTGTTTCTTGAGCAATAACGATGGAAAATATCTTGCCGATAATTTCAGTGGTGTTCCACCTTCTTCTAACATAGAAAAATAGGTGTTATTATTCCTTTGCGGCTCTCTACATCCACCATTAATGACTATTGATTTTCCAAGTACAGCCAACTTCCCAGCCGACATTTCTATTCATGTTGTTCCTATGCCAACGGATCTCTATGACCTTTCTCTTGTCATCTTTGGTAGTAATTTTTGGCTCAGACTAGCACCTTGGTCCAATAGAAATTTTTCTTGTGTCCCTTTGTGAGGAAATGCTCTGCGATTGCTGCCGACTGCTTGATCTTAATCAGTTAGACATCCCTGATTGCTCCTTTATGCAGCAATCCAGTTTGGCCACAACTGCATTTTGTCGCTAGCTATCGGATATAATTTTGCTAACCACACCTTATCGTACCACAATATATTTCTTTACACCTAAAACATAAGGGAGGCAGATTAATCTAGATAACACGGTACGATATCGTTGGACATCCCGTTACATACAATTGGTTTCTCCAATTCAATCACCAATATCGTATCTTATGAATCAATTTTTAAACATTGATTGTTCAAGAACTAATCGAGATATCAAAAAACGGTTTTCACCATTAAAATTGCTCGAGAGTTCTAAATCAATACTCAAAATTTTGTTATTTCGATTTTAATCAAGACCCAGATAACAATTTTTAAATTCAACACTAATAAAGCGTCAAGATGAAACGGTATTTTTTATAGGTTATCTTTAAAGGTTGATTATTCAAGAACTAATCGAGATATCAAAAAACGGTTTTCACCATTAAAATTGCTCGAGAATTCTAAATCAATACTCAAAATTTCGTTATTTCGATTTTATTAATGACTCGGAAAACAGTTTTTGAATTCAACTCTAACAACGCGACATGATGAATTTTGTAATTTTTTATAGGTTATCTTTAACGGTTGATTTCTCAAGAACTGATCGAGATATCAAAAAACGGGTTAAAGCATTAAAATTGTTTGAGAATTCTAAACCAATACTCAAAATTTGGTTATTTCGATTTTAGTCAAGACCCAGATAACAATTTTTAAATTCAACACTAATAAAGCGTCAATTGTTGATTGTTATAGTTGATTGTTCAAGAATTAATCGAGATATCAAAAAACGGTTTTCACCATTAAAATTGCTCGAGAATTCTAAATCAATACTCAAAATTTCGTTATTTCGATTTTATTAATGACTCAGAAAACAGTTTTTGAATTCAACTCTAACAACGCGACAAGATGAATTTGTAATTTTTTATAGGTTATCTTTAACGGTTGATTTCTGAAGAACTGATCGAGATATCAAAAAACGGGTTAAAGCATTAAAATTGTTTGAGAATTCCAAACCAATACTCAAAATTTGGTTATTTCGATTTTAGTCAAGACCCAGATAACAATTTTTAAATTCAATACTAATAAAGGGTCAAGATGAAACGGTATTTTTTATAGGTTATTTTTAAAGGTTGATTATTCAAGAAGTAATCGAGATATCAAAAAACGGTTTTCACCATTAAAATTGCTCGAGAATTCTAAATCAATACTCAAAATTTCGTTATTTCGATTTTATTAATGACTCGGAAAACAGTTTTTGAATTCAACTCTAACAACGCGACATGATGAATTTTGTAATTTTTTATAGGTTATCTTTAACGGTTGATTTCTCAAGAACTAATCGAGATATCAAAAAACGAGTTAAAGCATTAAAATTGTTTGAAAATTCTAAACCAATACTCAAAATTTGGTTATTTCGATTTTACTCAAGACCCAGATAACAATTTTTAAATTCAACTAATAAAGCGTCAAGATGAAACGGTATTTTTTATAGGTTATCTTTAAAGGTTGATTATTCAAGAACTAATCGAGATATCAAAAAACGGTTTTCACTATTAAAATTGCTCAAGAATTCTAAATCAATACTCAAAATTTCGTTATTTCGATTTTATTAATGACTCAGAAAACGGTTTTTGAATTCAACTCTAAAAACACGACATGATGAATTTTGTAATTTTTTATAGGTTATCTTTAACGGTGGATTTCTCAAGAACTAATCGAGATATCAAAAAACGAGTTAAAGCATTAAAATTGTTTGAAAATTCTAAACCAATACTCAAAATTTGGTTATTTCGATTTTAGTCAAGACCCAGCTAACAATTTTTAAATTCAACACTAATAAAGCGTCAAGATGAAACGGTATTTTTTATAGGTTACCTTTAAAGGTTGATGGTTCAAGAACTAATCGAGATATCAAAAAACCATTTTCACCATTAAAATTGCTCGAGAATTCTAAATTAATACCCAAAATTTCGTTGTTTCGATTTTATTAATGACTCGGAAAACAGTTTTTGAATTTAACTCTAACAACGCGACAAGATGAATTTTGTAATTTTTTATAGGTTATCTTTAACGGTTGATTTCTCAAGAACTAATCGAGATATCAAAAAACGAGTTAAAGCATTAAAATTGTTTGAAAATTCTAAACCAATACTCAAAATTTGGTTATTTCGATTTTACTCAAAACCCAGATAACAATTTTTAAATTCAACTAATAAAGCGTCAAGATGAAACGGTATTTTTTATAGGTTATCTTTAAAGGTTGATTATTCAAGAACTAATCGAGATATCAAAAAACGGTTTTCACCATTAAAATTGCTCGAGAATTCTAAATCAATACTCAAAATTTCGTTATTTCGATTTTATTAATGACTCGGAAAACAGTTTTTGAATTCAACTCTAACAACGCGACATGATGAATTTTGTAATTTTTTATAGGTTATCTTTAACGGTTGATTTCTCAAGAACTGATCGAGATATCAAAAAACGGGTTAAAGCATTAAAATTGTTTGAAAATTCTAAACCAATACTCAAAATTTGGTTATTTCGATTTTAGTCAAGACCCAGATAACAATTTTTAAATTCAACACTAATAAAGCGTCAATTGTTGATTGTTATAGTTGATTGTTCAAGAATTATTCGAGATATCAAAAAACGGTTTTCATCATTAAAATTGTTCGAGAATTCTAAATCAATACTCAAAATTTCGTTATTTCGATTTTATTAATGACTCAGAAAACAGTTTTTGAAATCAACTCTCACAACGCGACAATATGAATTTGTAATTTTTTATAGTTTATCTTTAAAGGTTGATTTCTCAAGAACTAATCGAGATATCAAAAAACGGGTTAAAGCATTAAAATTACTTGAGAATTCTAAACCAATACTCAAAATTTGGTTATTTCGATTTTACTCAAGACCCAGATAACAATTTTTAAATTCAACACTAATAAAGCGTCAATTGTTGATTGTTATAGTTGATTGTTCAAGAACTAATTAAGATTTCGAAAAACGGTTTTCACCGTTAAAATTGCTCGAGAATTCTAAATCAATACGCAAAATTTCGTTATTTCGATTTTATTAATGACTCAGAAAACAGTCTTTGAATTCAACTCTAACAACGCGACAAGATGAATTTTATAATTTTTTATAGGTTATCTTTAACGGTTGATTTCTCAAGAACTAATTGAGATATCAAAAAACGGTTTTCACCATTAAAATTGATTGAGAATTCTAAATTAATACTCAGAGTTTGGTTATTTCGATTTCATTTATAACCCAGAAATTTTTTTTTAGGATCATCACTGATAATAGGGAATGGCAACTTCTGGCAGTCAAAAAGGATGAATTCGGAATGTTTCCAAACAATTTGTGGAAAACCCAAGTTTAAGAAATTTGTTATAGAAGAAATAAACAAAGAAGACTGAAAATATTTAATCATTGTATTTGGTAACTTTGACAAGTTAAATGAAATGAAAGTTTGAATATAATTAAAAGTGGGATGAAAATTAAAACAGAAGCGGACGAGAGAAATAAATGGGAAAAAAGCAATTTTCCTGTTGTAAAGTTTCGGGAGTTTATGTATAGTCGCATATTGCTTCCAGTTTTCCATAGTTTTAATTCGCAAAGTTTCGTTTTTGTAGCGAAATCGCGCCTCCACCTCCGCGACCACCCCCTCGAAATGTAATAGGTAAACTTTCGGATTAATTTTATACGAAACGGTCGCTTTTCATCGCAAGATTAAGCTTTTTGCTCGGTTTAATAACAAATTAAGATTAAGTTGAAATGTAATTTGTTAAATTTAAATAAAAATTGGATGTCATTGTTTTATTATTAATAAACGAAGAAAATGAAAATTGAGTGAAATGGAAAAAAAAGCTTCTCGAAAGCTTAGTAATCCCCTTCTAAAAACCGGGCGGCAGCTCGTGTCCGAAAAGTTGAAAACCATGGCCAAAGCTGCAGCGCACGTTTTTATCGCTTTTCACGGCCCCACGGAATTAACGTTATGGAAATAAAACGCAGAGAAGTGAAAAGTTCTTCCACTCTCCCCAAAAGCGTAACGAAACGCCGCCACTGAACGACGACAAAAAACTAACTAGTTTAAATTTAAATAAAACGTGCCGAGGGGAAAAATCCACACGGAATTAACTGGCTCGTTGTTTAACTACACCACTTTTTATACAGACAAACTTCCCTCTTTTCTCCTTTCAAAAACACATGTTAATTATCAGAATTAAGGTCACTTTCAAACATTATTGTTCAACAACTAATCGAGGTATCAAAAAACGGTTTTCACCATTAAAATTGACAAAGAATTCTAAGTTAGTACTCCAAATTTGGTTCTTTCGATTTTATTCATAACCAAGAAAACAATTTTTGAATTAAACGCTATAAACTTGTCAGCGCGAATTGGTTATTTTTTAGGTTAACTTTAAAGATTGATTGCTCAAAAACTAATCGAGATATCAAAAAACGGTTTTCACCTCTTAAATTGGTTTAAAATTCTGTATCTGTAGTATTAATTTGGTTATTCCAATTTATTACGTAACCTAGAAAAGAATTTTTGAATTCAACACCAAGAACGTGTCAAGGCGAATCGGTTATTTTTTAGGTTAACTTTAAAGATTGATTACTCCAAAAGTAATAAAGATATCTAAAAACGGTTTTCACCCTTTAAATTGGTTTAAAATTCTGTATCTGTAGCATTAATTCGGTTATTCCAACTTGTTACATAACCTAGAAAAGAATTTTTGAAATCAACGCCAAAAACGTGTCAACGCGAATCAGTTATTGTTTAGGTTAACTTTAAAGATTGATTGCTCAAGAAGTAATAGAGATATCAAAAAATGGTTTTCACCCTTTAAATTGGTTAAAAATTCTGCATCTGTAGTATTAATTTGGTTATTCCAACTTGTTACATAACCTAGAAAAGAATTTTTGAATTCAACGCCAAAAACGTGTCAACGCGAATCAATTATTTTTTATAAGTTAACTTTAACGATTGATTTCTCAAAAACTAATCAAGATATCAAGAAACGGTTTTTACCATTATATTTGCTTGAGAATTCTAAATCAGCACCATAAATATAGTTTCTCCAATTTTATTGGTAACAAAGAAAAGAATTTTTGAATTCAACCCCGACAACGTATGAATTATTTTTTATGGGTTAACTTTAAGGATTCATTATGCAGAAACTAATGGAGATATCAAAAAATGGTTTTCATCTTTTAAATTGGTTAAAAATTCTGTATCTGTGCTATTAATTTGGTTATTCCAATTTGTTACATAACCTAGAAAAGAATTTTTGAATTAAACGCCAAAAACGTGTCTACGCAAATAGGCTATTTTTTATAAATTAACTTTAACGATTGATTTCTCAAGAACTAATCAAGATATCAAGAAACGGTTTTTACCATTATATTTCCTTGAGAATTCTAAATCAGCACCATAAATATAGTTTCTCCAATTTTATTTGTAACAAAGAAAAAACTTTTTGAATTCAACCCCGACAGCGTATCAATTATTTTTTATGGGTTAACTTTAAGGATTCATTATGCAGAAACTAATCGAGATATCAAAAAACGGTTTTCACCCTTTAAATTGGTTAAAAATTCTGTATCTGTACTATTAATTTGGTTATTCCAATTTGTTACATAACCTAGAAAAGAATTTTTGAATTCAACGCCAAAAACGTGTCAACGCGAATCAGTTATTGTTTAGGTTAACTTTAAAGATTGATTGCTCAGGAAGTAATCGAGATATCAAAAAACGGGTTTCACCCTTTAAATTGGTTAAAAATTCTGTATCTGTACTATTAATGTGGTTATTCCAATGTGTTACATAATCTAGAAAAGATTTTTTGAATTCAACGCCAAAAACGTATCAACACGAATGGTTATTTTTTATAAGTTAACTTCAACGATTGGTTCCTGAAGAACTAATCGAGATATCAAAAAACGGGTTTCACCCTTTAAATTGGTTAAAAATTCTGTATCTGTAGTATTAATTTGATTATTCCAGTTTGTTACATAACCTAGAAAAGAATTTTTGAATTCAACGCCAAAAACTCGTTAACGCGAATCGGTTATTTTTTATGAGTTAACTTTAGCGATTGATTTCTCAAGAACTAATCGAGATATCAAAAAACGGTTTTCACCATTAAAATTGTTTTAGAATTCTAAGTTAATACTCAAAATTTGATTATTTCGATTTTATTCATGTGGAAGAAGGGCATTTTTGAATTCAACACTAACAACACGACAAGATGAATTTGCAATTTTTTATAGGTTATCTTTAAAGGTTGATTCCTCAAGAACTAATCGAGATATTAAAAAACAGTTTTCACCAGTAAAATTGTTTGAAGATTCTTAATCACTACTCAAAAAGTGTCTTTTCACCGTTAAAAATGCTTAAGAATTCTAAATCTATACTCAAAATTTGGTTATTTCGATTTTATTCATGAGCAAGAAATCAATTTTTGAATTCAACACTAACAACGCGACAAGACGAATTTGTAACTTATTATTAGAGCTTATTATTAGGAAATATGCAAGCTTTTTATTCAAAATATGCAAAAAATATGCAAAAATATGTGAAAATATGCAAACATATACCTTTCTTATAGTTGTTATCAATCTATTTCTATCACATTTTTGTGCACTTTTCACATGTTGTTCTATTTATTTTCTTCCTCTCACATGTTATCTTAAAAAAGAATAATTAAAAAGTTAGCCATAGATACTCTAACAGATGAAAATTTAATTCTGAGACTTTAAAACAGATTCGTATTTTTCATTGTGGATTGTCTAGATACATATGTATAAACATATTCCAAGAAGATGGGACATCAAATTTAATATAGTTTTATTTACTTTTAATTTAACAGTTCTTCATTTTCTTTAATCCTAGTGTAAAAGTCTATGAGAAATACAATTTCGGAACAAACCATTGGCAACTCCTCTGAAAACTCTAATTTTTAACTTAAATCTTTAAATTAAATTTTTTAAAAAAAACTTACAACTTTGGCACAAATTTTACAAAATAATTCCTTATTATTTAAATTTAGTTCGGGATAACTTTTTATTCACTGAGACACAAGACACGATATCACTTTAGGCATTGTTGTTATAGATTGGTAGATTAATATTCAAATTGAAAGACATAAAACAAAAAAAAATAAAAATAAATAAAACTTACGGTTAAATTTCGAGTCTTGTACAGTAAAAGTCGAGGAAAGCATCATATTATTCGCGAACATATTAAAAACATCAAAACTATTAAAACCTTACGTAATATTTAAAAAAAAATTAAAAACACATTAAAATAAAGTTAAACTTTAAGACAAAGATGTTACAAACTTAAAATGTAGCGTGGTTGGGAAGAAAAGAGACTGAATCGAATATACAAAATAAGAGAAAGAAAAAAGTGGTTTACAATAACCAGTGGGTCTAAATAGGGACGTGTGGGGAAATATAAATAGAAATAAACTATTGTATTAGTATTAAAATCTTTTTAAAAAAGTAAAAAGTGGCTTGTAGTATATCTGTATTTGTTCGTTAAGCAATGTTATGTCATCTCTATTATTATACTTATAAATTTCGAACATTTCCAACAAATCCATTTTATATCCTATTTGACACTTATGTAAGATTTTTGCCCCATCATAATCAATATTGTGACCTATCTCCAATATATGTTTATAAACATTTGAATTAGTTTTACTTCTATGTTCTCCCAATCTAGTTTCAAGTTTTCTTCCAGTTTGCCCTATATATAATGAGTCACAATTCGAACAATCAATAGAATAATGGTAATTAGAGAGTAAATTAAAAATAGTGTTGTTATTAGAGAAGGCCAAAACAATACCAAATTTTGAAAAAATATGTTTAGCTTCACAAGTAAGGGAATTAAAAGGAATTGCTTTGTAAACTCCGTTGTATAATGCTATTGTATAATTGATTTAAAATTTTTTAAGGAAAGTTGTTTTGTGTAGCAAGTTTCTGTATATAATTAAATTCTGCAATTTTATTTTCTTCATTCAAGAGGTAATTCAGAATTCTATTTATTAAAAATCTAAAGTTTGCCAATTTATGTGAATCGGGATGAAAAGAGTCAAAGGGTATTGTGGTTGGAATGGCAGAAGGTTTAAGTATTCCATATTTTAAGTTTGCAACGTCTTTGTTTTAAAGTTTAACTTTATTTTAATGCGGTTTTCATTTTTTAAAAATATTACATAAGGTTTTAATAGCTTTGATGTTTTTAATATGTTCGCGACTTTTACTGTACAAGACTCGAAATTTGACCGTAAGTTTTTGTTATTTATATATTTTTATTTTTATTTTATGTCTTTCAATTTTCTTTAATTCATTTTGATGCTATTTTTCGTGCTAATACAAGAAATCTTTGTAATTTTATGTACAGTTTTCAACTGATGATGAGAGAACACTCTCGAAACTAGTTTTGAAATAAAATACTACAAGCAAGAGTGAAGTAAACTTTTTATTTTTTGAAATGACTTGCAACATGAATTCCCACCATTATTTCACCATATAAATTGTTTGAGAATTTTAAATTAATACTCAAAATTTGGTTATTTCAATGTTATTCTTGAGTAAGAAAGCAATTTTTGAATTCAACAGTAACAACGAGACAAGATGAATTTGTAATTTTTTTGTAGGTTATCTTTAAAGGTTGATTCCTCAAGAACCAATCGAGATATCAAAAAACGGTTTTCACCATTAAAATTGATTGAAAATTCTAAACCAATACTCAAAATTTGGTTATTTCGATTTTATTCATGACTCATAAAATAATTATTGAATTCAACATTAACAACGCGACAAGATGAATTTGCAATTTTTTATAGGTTATCTTTAAAGGTTGATTCCTCAAGAACTAATCGGAATATCAAAAAACGGTTTTCACCATTAAAATTGTTTGAGAATTCTAACTCAATACTCAAAATTTGGTTATTTCGATTTTATTCATGAGCAAGAAATCAATTTTTGAATTCAACACTAACAACGCGACAAGATGAATTTATAATTTTTTTTAAGGTTATCTTTAAAGGTTGATTCATCAAGAACTAATCGAGATATCAAAATATGGTTTTCACCATTAAAATTGCTTAAGAATTCTAAATCAATACTCAAAATTTGGTTATTTCGATTTTATTCATGAGCAAGAAATCAATTTTTGAATTCAACAGTAACAACACGACAAGATGAATTTGTAATTTTTTATAGGTTATCTTTAAAGGTTGATTTCTCAAGAACTAATCGAGATATCAAAAAACGGTTTTCACCATTAAAATTGCTTAAGAATTCTAAATCAATACTCAAAATTTGGTTATTTCGATTTTATTCATGAGCAAGAAATCAATTTTTGAATTCAACACTAACAACGTGACAAGATGAATTTGCATTTTGTATAGGTTATATTTAAAGGTTGATTTCTCAAGAACTAGTCGAGATATCAAAAAACGGTTTTCACCATTAAAATTGACAAAGAATTCTAAGTTAGTACCCCAAATTTGGTTCTTTCGATTTTATTCATAACCAAGAAAACAATTTTTGAATTAAACGCTATAAACTTGTCAGCGCGAATTGGTTATTTTTTAGGTTAAATTTAAAGATTGATTGCTCAAGTGCTAATCGAGATATCAAAAAACGGTTTTCACCCTTTAAATTGGTTAAAAATTCTATATCTGCACCATTAATTTGGTTATTTCAATTTCTTACATAACCTAGAAAAGAATTTTTAAATTCAGCGTCAAAAACGTGTTAAAGTGAATCAGTTATTTTTTAAGTTAACTTTAAAGATTGATTACTCAGGAAGTAATCGAGATATCAAAAAACGGTTTTCACCATTAAAATTGTTTGAGAATCAATACTCAAAATTTGGTTATTTTGATTTTATTCATGAGTAAGAAAGCAATTATAGAATTCAACACTAACAACGTGACAAGATGAATTTGCATTTTGTATAGGTTATATTTAAAGGTTGATTTCTCAAGAACTAATCGAGATATTAAAAAACGGTTTTCACCATTAAAATTGTTTGAAAATTCTAAACCAATACTCAAAATTTGGTTATTTCGATTTTATTCATGTGCAAGAAGGGAATTTTGGAATTCAACACTAACAACGCGACAAGACTAATTTGCAATTTTTTATAGGTTATCTTTTACGGTTGATTCCTCAAGAACTAATCGAGATATCAAAAAACGGTTTGCACCATTAAAATTGATTGAGAATTCTAAACCAATACTCAAAATTTGGTTATTTCGATTTTATTCATGACTCAGACAACAATTTTTGAATTCAACACTAACAATGCGACAAGATGAATTTACATTTTGTATAGGTTATCTTTAAAGGTTGATTCCTCAAGAACTAATCGAGATATCAAAAAACGGTTTTCACCAATAAAATTGCTTAAGAATTTTAAATCAATACTAAAAATTTGATTATTTCGATTTTATTTGTTACCCATGAAATAATTTTTGAATTCAACTCTAAAAATAAAAAATTAATTCGCTTATAAATTTGTCTTATTTTTCCAACATTATCCAATCGCAAATTAGAGGTGAACCATTTCTGGGCGCTTAATCGTTAAAATTAAGTTTACGCGTGAATTGACAAAATAATTAACCCGGAGGTGGTAAGTTCACAGCATATGGCAAAGGGGACACGTGGGGACATATCAAAGTGAAACTGACCATCATCACTCTATAAGAGCTTCGTGTAGACCTACGTGGTAACACATCAGCCACACCATTGACGTGTAAAAGCCAATGTTGGCGTCCCTTATCGATGGGGGGACTCTTGTTTAATCGAATGCGTGTGCAATTCAAATTTCTGCTCAATTGGAAAATTGGAAATGTTCGTGTACTAAAACATCAAAAATTAAAAGTAATAAAATCTTCATTATTTTATTATTTTTAGTAATAATAATTTTTTGTTATTTTTTTTATTATTTTATTATAATTATTGAAAGTGAGATTAAATTAAAAGTTTAATTTTGTAAGAAAGTGAGTTAGAGCGCCATCTATTGATGGTAGATTAAAACTAAATAAACTCTCAGTTCTGCCATCTTTTATATTTTGTACGAACTATATACATAACGACGAAATTTTCTTTAATTTTTGATGCAGATTTGGTTTAAAATATCGATATTTAATAAAAAATTTTTATTTATTTAATTTAATTTTTTTAAATTGTGAATTTTAAATTTAATAAATCACCTCCAATCAAGACTAAGATGAAACAAAGCCTCTACATCCAACGTTTCCCGTTTCTCCATACACATTGAGGCCGGGAAACAGGAACAAGTTGAGGAACGCGTATTTCTTGTGCTAACTGCGAAACGGGATATTTGAATTGCCTTATTCGGAATCGGAGGCCTTTGAGGCGAAATTCTCTCGAATAGTCGCGAAGATTTCCTTTGAGAATGTTCATTCTCCGGATTTACATTTTAAACTTAACAAAAAAGAAAAGTTTCTCCCTTAAAATGTATCTTTCATTAAAATCGTTGTAATAATTGATATTTCTATTGTTACACGCAATTTAAATTGAAACTCTGTTATTACTTTAATTGTTTTGAAACATTGCATGTGTACATAAATTATTTTGTAACCGTTTAACGGTAACAAGATCGTAATTACGATTATTAAGTTGTTTTAGAAAAACGCCAGACAACAAATACGATTATATTATATTATTTTATATACAAAAAGTACCCTCTTTTACATATGATTGTTTCGAATGGTTCATTGAATCTATGAAAAAAAAAATTGTTTTGGTCAGTCGAAATTAGCATAACCAGTCTTAAAATGGGGCCCTATTTTTTAACTCAGCGTGAAACGGTCAGTTTGCGTTTGAAATAGCACCTTATTATTTTCAAGCTGTGTTGATTTTTTTCTATATCGAATATTTTATATCATTTATGACACGTTTAGACACAAAATGGCATCTTCAGGGAATTTCTTATTAAATGAGTCACCGATTTTTCGATAAAATAGGCTATAATTTCCATATTTTATACATAACGATATAATTTTTATTCCATGCTTTGATTCTGCATACGAAAAAAGATTAGTTTAGTAATAATCTGTATTTCTCGAATATCGATTAAGTTAAAAAGATTAAAAAGAATTGAATGTTGTAATAGTATATTAAAAAACAAGTTTCGTAAGGCACGTTTGAAATGCACGAATTCAAGTTGAAAAATTAGTGGCGAAGCCACGAGTTTTTTAATGAATGAGTGCTTTAAGTCTTATGAAACGTGTTTTTTATGCTATTTTTTGTAATTCGCGTTTTTATCCTTTTTTTTTCTCAAAAATAAAATAAATTTTGACAATGTAGAGAAATAGGTATGTAGCAGTTGGTAACAACGTAACACTTGAAAATAGAAATTTGAATAACAAATAGAAACTGTCAAAACACAAAACGTATTCACCTGATAAAAATGTTTCATGTACACCTCCCAAAATAAGAGAAATTGCTCAGAGTTCAATGTCCTCATCATCGTGGACCTTGTATTCGATGTTAAGAACGTGTTTAAACATCCATAGTCAAACATTGTCACATTGACAACTAGAAAAATTAATGACCCAATGTCACCAACTTGAACTGATTCGATAAAATGTTACTAAAATCTCATTACAGCATCGGATGCTGTAAAGAGTGTCATTATAGCACCCGTTTGAGTACTGTAGTAGCTTTCATTACCGTCGCGAATTACAAAAATTATATTGTTGTATCTTATAGGGTAAACTGATCTTTTTAAATTAAGATAGGTAAAACATTTCTTTTTGAAAATCTGTAATTGATCGAGCAAAAGGAACACTTATAATTCTTGAACTGTACTTCCTCGTAACAAAGTACGGGACTAATTTATAAGGTATTGCCACATTACTGCGATATTTGAATAAAAATAAAATTAATAAGAAAGCTGGTAAGTAACTCTAAAAAGAGGTTATTTTAATTAATAATTGGTGATATTTCCACAAGGATCCTTCAAGTCATGAATTCTATAGCGAATTTTGAAAGTTATGGATGAAAATTGCTACATCGAAAATTTTATTAAAACTTCAAATATTGTTTNGAAAACTGGTAAGTAACTCTAAAAAGAGGTTATTTTAATTAATAATTGGTGATATTTCCACAAGGATCCTTCAAGTCATGAATTCTATAGCGAATTTTGAAAGTTATGGATGAAAATTGCTACATCGAAAATTTTATTAAAACTTCAAATATTATTTTCTCAAAAACTAAAACTTATTTTTCAAAATGGGTTGGTTCATTGGAAAGAGAATACTTTTATTAACACTTTGGAAAATTTTCAAACTCATATTCCAAGAAATGGATTTTATACGCATTTTTAAAACTTAATCGGCGGAAATTGTTAAATTTGAAAAAATAGTCGATCATTTCAAAAACTTTTTTCTCAAGAACTCGGCTTTTTGCATTAAAAAGAGGATACTTTAAGTAATAATTGGTGATATTTCCACAAGGATCCTTCAAGAAATTAATTTTGTAGCGAATTTTAAAAATTATCGATGAAAGTTGCAACATCGAAAATTTTATTAAAACTTCAAATATGGTTTTCTCAAAAACTAAAACTTATTTTTCAAAATGGGTTGGTTCATTGGAAAGAGGATACTTTTATTAACACTTTGGAAAATTTTCAAACTCATATTCCCAGAAATGGATTTTATACGAATTTTTAAAACTTAATCGGCGAAAATTGCAAAATTTGAAGAAATTGTCGATCACTTCAAAAATTTTTTTCTCAAGAACTGAAAGTGACTTTTCAAATCGGCTTGTTGCATTAAAAAGAGGATACTTTAATTAATAATTGGTGATATTTCCACAAGGATCCTTCAAGAAATTAATTTTATAGCGAATTTTGAAAGTTATCGATGAAAATTGCAAATTCGAAAATTTTATCAAAACTTCAAATATTGGTTTCTCAAAAACTAAAAGTTATTTTTCAAAACGGGTTGGTTCATTGGAAAGAGGACACTTTTATTAACACTTTGGGAAATTTTCATACTCATATTCCAAGAAATGGATTTTATACGAATTTTTAAAACTTAATCGGCGAAAATTGCAAAATTCGAAAAAATTGTCGATCATTTCAAAAATTTATTTCTCAAGAACTAAAAGTGATTTTTCAAAACGGCTTTTTGCATTAAAAAGAGGATACTTTAATTAATAATTGGTGATATTTCCACAAGGATCCTTCAAGAAATTAATTTTATAGCGAATTTTAAAAGTTATCGATGAAAATTGCAACATCGAAAATTTTATCAAAACTTCAAATATTGTTTTCTCAAAAACTAAAACTTATTTTTCAAAATGGGTTGGTTCATTGGAAAGAGGATACTTGTATTAACACTTTGGGAAATTTTCAAACTCATATTCCCAGAAATGGATTTTATACGAATTTTTAAAACTTAATCGGCGGAAATTGTTAAATTTGAAAAAATAGTCGATCATTTCAAAAATTTTTTTCTCAAAAGCTGAAAGTGACTTTTCAAATCGGCTTTTTGCATTAAAAAGAGGATACTTTAAGTAATAATTGGTGATATTTCCACAAGGATCCTTCAAGACATGAATTCTATAGCGAATTTTGAAAGTTATGGATGAAAATTGCTACATCCAAAATTTTATTAAAACTTCAAATATTGTTTTCTCAAAAACTAAAACTTATTTTTCAAAATGGGTTGGTTCATTAGAAAGAGGATACTTTTATTAACACTTTGGAAAATTTTCAAACTCATATTCCAAGAAATGGATTTTATACGAATTTTTAAAACTTATTCGGCGAAAATTGCAAAATTCATTTCAAAATTTTATTTCTCAAGAACTGAAAGTGATTTTTCAAAACGGCTTGTTGCATTAAAAAGAAGATACTTTAATTAATAATTGGTGATATTTCCACAAGGATCCTTCAAGAAATTAATTTTATAGCGAATTTTGAAAATTATCGATGAAAATTGCAACATCGAAAATTTTATCAAAACTTCAAATATTGTTTTCTCAAAAACTAAAAGTTATTTTTCAAAACGGGTTGGTTCATTGGAAAGAGGACACTTTTATTAACACTTTGGGAAATTTTCATACTCATATTCCAAGAAATGGATTTTATACGAATTTTTAAAACTTATTCGGCGAAAATTGCAAAATTCATTTCAAAATTTTATTTCTCAAGAACTGAAAGTGATTTTTCAAAACGGCTTGTTGCATTAAAAAGAAGATACTTTAATTAATAATCGAAAGTGATAACAGCGACAGCTCTGTTAGTAATGAAGCGAAGAAAAGAAAACTAGACGAAACTACATGAGATTTTATATATCGTATTGGGATTGTTACAATGAGGTTGCTAATGATAAATAAAGTTATAAGTACGAAGGCTTTCACGGCCGGTGTGAATTAAACTAAGATTAGAACTAAAACTAGAAACTTTCGGGTTTTGCCGTGCTTCTTTTGACGGTTGGTGAAAAGAAGGCACTCCGATCTATAAAAGAAAAATCAGAAATCGTCGTGTTACCAGCAGACAAGGAGAATGCCACCGTTGTTATGGACAGGAAAGAATACGACGACAAAATGATGAACTTACTGGACCCAGCCACCTACAGAAAGATCAAGAAGGACCCCACAGACAAAATCGTTAGAAAAATGAAGGAACTGATAAAATCCACAGGAATTCCAGCAGAACAGCAGAAAGGTTTGTTTGTGCAGGCGCCGGTACCACCAAGAATCTACGGACTACCGAAGATTCACAAACCAGACGTCCCCCTCCGCCCTATCGTCAGCGCCATCAACTCCCCAACATACCAGCTGGCTAAACATCTTGCAAAGATTCTGTCCCCCTTTACAGGTAGCACGGAATCGTATGTCAGGGATTCTACACATTTTGTGGAATCGGTAAAAGGTGTAAAGCTGGATGCTGGGGATATGTTGGTAAGTTTCGATGTGGTATCCCTTTTTACTAGGGTACCAGTTAAGGATGCTGTAGAGGGTCTTCGCCGAAAACTCATTCCGGAGGGTTTACCAGGATACGTGCCAGATCTGGTGGAGTATTGCTTATCGTCGACGTATTTCAGCTGGAAAGGAGAATTTTACGAGCAGTTCGAAGGGGACAGCCATGGGATCTCCACTATCGCCAGTTATAGCTAATTTCTACATGGAATTATTCGAAGAGGACGCTTTGAAGAAGAGCCAGTGGAAACCAAAACTATGGCTCCGATATGTGGATGACACGTTTGTGATATGGCAACATGATCAAAAACGGCTCCAAGAGTTCTTGGATCACTTGAACTCTCAACATCCTATGATTAAGTTCACCATGGAAACAGAAACTGCCAAAAAACTACCTTTCCTAGATGTGTTGGTCACCAGGACGACAAATGGAGATATAGAACTTGGTGTATACCGAAAGAAGACCCATACCAACAGGTATTTACAGGCATGTTCACATCATCATCCCCAACAGAAGAGGTCCGTGATCCGTACATTATTTCAGCGAGCAGCGAGACTATGTGAAGGAGCAACACTTTCTACGAGGCGTGCTGCAGAAGAATGGATACACTTCGAGGGACATCAACCAGGCCATCAAGCAGCGAAAACAGAAAGAGGACACGGTAAGTACAAAACCACTTGGATTTATCTGTCTTCCCTATGTTTCAGGTGTAACGGAACGAATTGCTAGGCACCTCAAGAAGAACGACATCGTAGTGCGGAACAAAATTCGGAACACACTCCCGATAGCCAAGGACAAACTAACTCCATTAAAAGGAGCGGGAGTCTATCGACTATCGTGTAGTTGTGGGAAGGTTTATGTTGGCCAAACTGGGCGCAACGTCGAGTGCCGCATCAAGGAGCATGAGAGGGATGTAAGGCTGAAGAAGATCCAGCAGTCGGCGGTTGCGGAACATGGCATCCGAAACGTCAAACCTTTTATTAAAAGACGCACGGCAAAACCCGAAAGTTTCTAGTGTTAGTTCTAGTTTTACTTGATAAATAAGGTTGTATTAAATGAAAAAAGTCCTATTGGGGTTGAACTTGATTATTATCTGCAGTGTCCAACACCTAAACGAGATACTAATTCCTGTGAATGGTGGAGTATTAAGTAATAGGTTTTTAATATACGGCCAAAGCCGGATATTTGATAACTATCCGGTATTCGGCCGGATTTTAAAAAATGGTCGGGTAGACCGGATGTTCACCGGATGGTCACTTGACGGTGCTAATGATGAGCGAGCCATTACTCTTTCCAAATTTCTTAGTTATAATGACTTTTTGCAACTAAATAATGTAATGAATATCATTGATAGAACTCTCGATTTAGTACTTACTTCCTCAACCTTGAGTCTTCAAGTTACACATTATGAAACATTATACAACGTCTTCGACGCTCACGTAGCTAATCCTGAGGGTAAGCATAAAAGGTACTTTTTAGAATTAGAAAATATCGAAGTTGTATCACTTAACATCGGCTGGACACCTCAACAATGAATGTATTGAGAATCAATGGATACAACATTGGTCATCCTTCTGTAGACAACAGTATAAGCATGACGGTATCTTAATATTAATAAAAGATTCAATCCAGACCACGCCAGTGCCTAGTACAGATGATTACTGCCAGGAAAAGACTATAAAAACTAATTCTACGAAAAGAGACTCGAGTTGTGACTATGACGGTCCAACTCCGGATCAAAAGCTAAGAAATATTTTGCATTAAAAAGGAAAAACTCTATTTTATCTACTCAATAAGTTTCAAATCAATACGAAAATAAATCGATTTTACATGATTTTTTAAATTTGAAAGAGAAAAATTATTAAGTTAAAAATCGAGGCTTAATCGGATATCTCTCATCGTGTAGCCGTTCCTCTGCAGCATATCTTCTAGGAATCTTTCTTCTTTTCTTAGGTTCTCTTTATCGCATATCCTCTCTGCTCGCTGGAATAAGGCTTGAATCACGGACCTTTTCTGTTGTGGGTGGTGGTGGGATGAAGCCTGCAGGTACCTATTCGTATGTGTCTTCTTTCGATATACTCACAGTTCCATGCCCCTATCCGTCTTCCTAGTGACTAACACATCCAGGAATGGCAACTGTTTTGCATTTTCTGTTTCCATGGTAAATCTTATCATGGGGTGCTGTGAATTGAGGTGGTCTAGAAATTCCTGGAGTTGCTCTTTTCCATGTTGCCAGATCACGAAAGTGTCATCGACGAGACAGAAGAATTCCGTGATTCAAGCCTTATTCCAGCGAGCAGAGAGGATATGCGATAAAGAGAACCTAAGAAAAGAAGAATGATTCCTAGAAGATGTGCTGCAGAAGAACGGCTACACGATGAGAGATATCCGACGAGCACAGACAAACAGAAGGATGACTCGGTAAGTACGACACCAGCCGGTTTGATCTGCCTTCCTTATGTTTCGGGTGTGACGGAGCGAATTGCGAGGCGTCTGAAGAAGAATGATATCGTGGTACGATACGGTACGGTCAGCAAAATACAAAACGCTCTTCCGATAGCCAAAGACAAACTAACCCCATTAAAGGGAGCTGGAGTCTACCGGCTATCTTATAGTTGCTGGAAATATTACGTTGGCCAAACTGGACGTAACATCGAGTGCCGCATCAAGGAACACGAGAAGATCTAACAATCTGCAGTCGCAGAGCATTGCCATAAAGGAGGACACAGCATAGAGTTCGAGAAAACCAAAGTGCTAGCAAGAAACGGACATTACTTCCAAATATTGACGAGAGAGGCGATAGAGATTCATCGACATGGGAATAACATGAATAGAGAAGATGGCTGGGAACTCAGCCGCACATGGAAGATGTTGGTGAACTCAACGAAGCCTTCTCCACTCGGATTTGACAAAACAACTTAGTTGACAATTAGACACTAATTAGTTATTAATTACCTTTTCATGTATTTATTGTCAAATTTTAAAACGAATTCGTCACTTCGAACTTGTTTCTGAAGAAGGTTGCAATATGGCATCCGAAACGTCAAACATTTTTTCAAAAAACGCACGGCTTAACCCGAAAGATTTTAGTTCTAGGTCTAGTGTTAGTTCTTGTGATAGTGCTAGTGTTAGTTCTAGTTTTAGGTTAATTAATATCGGCCGTGAAAGCCTTCGTACTTATAAGAACTTGCAAGTTATTTAGAACGAAAACATTTTTAACTTAAAAAGCTTTTATCTCAAAAACTAAGAAATATTTTTAAAAGCGGAATTTTGCATTAAAAAGGAAAAACTCTCTTTTATCTACTCAATAAGTTTCAAATCAATCCGAAAATAAATCGATTTTATATGATTTTTTAAATTTGAATGAGAAAAATTATTAAGTTAAAAATCGAGACTTTTTTGATTCAACTTTAAGAATTTTTTTCTCAATAACCAAACGGAATTTTTAAAAACGGTTATTTTCATTAAAAAGAGGATACATTTTTGTATTAGTATTGGGAAAATTAAAAAAATTCAATAAAAAATTGATTTTATACGATTTTTTGAAAAAGAACTTGCAAGTTATTTTAGAACAAAAACATCTGTAACTTAAAAAGCTTTTATCTCAAAAACTAAGAAATATTTTTAAAAGCGGGATTTTACATTAAAAAGGAAAAACATTCTTTTATCTACTCAATGAGTTTCAAATTAATTCGAAAATAAATCAATTTTATATGATTTTTTAAATTTGAAAGAGAAAAATTATTAAGTTAAAAATCGAGACTTTTTTCATTCAACTTTAAATATTTTTTTGTCAATAACCAAACGGAATTTTTAAAAACGATTACTTTCATTAAAAAGAGGAATCATTTTTGTATTAATATTGAGGAAATTAAAGAAATTAAATAAAAAATTGATTTTATACGATTTTTTGAAAAAGAACTTGCAAGTTATTTTAGAACAAAAACATTTGTAACTTAAAATGCTTTTATCTCAATAACTAAGAAATATTTTTAAAAGCGGGATTTTGCATTAAAAAGGAAAAACTTTCTTTTATCTACTCAATAAGTTTCAAATCAATCCGAAAATAAATCGATTTTATATGATTTTTTAAATTTGAATGAGAAAAATTATTAAGTTAAAAATCGAGACTTTTTTGATTCAACTTTAAGAATTTTTTTCTCAATAACCAAACGGAATTTTAAAAAACGGTTATTTTCATTAAAAAGAGAATTCATTTTTATATTAATATTGAGAAAATTAAAGAAATTCAATAAAAAATTGATTTTATACGATTTTTTGAAAAACAACTTGCAAGTTATTTTAGAACGACAACATTTGTAACTTAAAAAGCTTTTATCTCAAAAGCTAAGAAATATTTTTAAAAGCGGGATTTTACATTAAAAAGGAAAAACTCTCTTTTATCTACTCAATAAGTTTCAAATCAATTCGTAAATAAATCGATTTTATATGATTTTTTAAATTTGAAACAGAAAAATTATTAAATTAAAAATTGAGACTTTTTTCATCCAACTTTAAGAAATTTTTTCTCAATAACCAAACGGAATTTTTAAAAACAGTTACTTTCATTAAAAAGAGGATACACTTTTATATTAATATTGGGCAAATTATAGAAATTCAATACAAAATTGATTTTATACGATTTTTTGAAAAAGAACTTGCAGTTATTTTAGAACAAAAATTTGTAACTTAAAAAGCTCTTATCTCAAAAACTAAGAAATATTTTTAAAAGCGGGATTTTACATTAAAAAGGAAAAACTCTCTTTTATCTACTCTATAAGTTTCAAATTAATTCGTAAATAAATCGATTTTATATGATTTTTTAAATTTGAAAGAGAAAAACTATTAAATTAAAAATCGAGACTTTTTTGATTCAACTTTAAGAATTTTTTTCTCAACAACCTAATGGAATTTTTAAAAACGGTTATTTTCATTAAAAAGAGGATACATTTTTGTATTAGTATTGGGAAAATTAAAAAAAATCAATAAAAAATTGATTTTATACGATTTTTTGAAAAAGAACTTGCAAGTTATTTTAGAACAAAAACATTTGTAACTTAAAATGCTTTTATCTCAAAAACTAAGAAATATTTTAGAAAACGGGATTTTACATTAAAAAGAAAAAGCTTTCTTTTATGTACTCAATAAGTTTCAAATCAATTCGTTAATAATTCGATTTTATATAATTTTTTAAAATTGAAAGAAAAAAATTGTTAAATTTAAAAATTGACATATTTAGATTCAATTTTAAACATTTATATTTCAAGAACTAAAAGTAATTTTTGAATGCGGCAACTTTCCTTAAAAAGGGGATTCATTTTTATATTAAAATTGAGAAAATTAAAGAAATTTCATAAAAAATTGATTTTATACGACTTTTTTAAAAAGAACCTGCAAATTATTTTAGAGGAAGAATATTGTTA
Organism: Onthophagus taurus; assembly: GCF_000648695.1. Classification (NCBI taxonomy): domain Eukaryota; kingdom Metazoa; phylum Arthropoda; class Insecta; order Coleoptera; family Scarabaeidae; genus Onthophagus; species Onthophagus taurus. The sequence goes on along the minus strand of NW_019281743.1, from coordinate 21,123 downwards.
ACTTAGAAAATGTTTATCTCAAATACGAAGAGATATTTTCAAAAGTGGGATGTTGCATTAAAAAGGAAAAACTTTCTTTTATCTACTCAATAAGTTTATGTAACAAAGTATCGGCTAGTGACCTTAAAACATTGGGCTTTGTTACTAGAAATAGCTTAGAGTTTAGCAAACTTGAATACTGCTGTAATGGTTGGTCTAAATTTTTCAAATTAGAGATTTAAAGAAGAAAGATAAAGCTTTTAAATTTTTTAAAATTTAACAACTTTTTCTATTTTCTTTAAATTTTTAGTAATATTATTCTGTTTTTGATGTTTCCCTCAGACTGATTCATTTATATAATATAAGTACGCTATATTAGATATGCAAATGAAACCCCACGACGAGAGGAACACCCCATTTTAAAAGGGGTCGTCGAGGGGGAAAGAGGACAACTTCTCCGTCGTCATAGTCGCCGTCGTTTTCGTTACCTCAGTTTGAGTCGGTTCTTACTAACGACGTTCGCATACTTTTCTTGTTTCATAAATACGAGTTTCCTTTGATATAAATTCGTTGAATCCAAGCGTAATTTCGATTCGTCTTATTTCATCTCGTTTTATTTGGCGTTAAAATAATGATTTCAGGTGGTAGATGACTGAGATGAGATGAGAGACTTGGGTTTGGTTCGTCGCTTTTGAATCTCTCTTTTTCGTGGTGGTCGTTTCCCTGTCCTTATCTTATCGTGTGGGGAGAGCGGGGGATGAATGCGGGAGAAAACGGGACCGCCATTCCCGTTCAAAGCGATGCTGCTGATCTAAGGGTTGCAGTTTTCGTGGGAGGAGAGAACCCTCTTTTGTCCCTTCCCGGATCGCGAGGCGAGGGTTCAAACCAGATCCGGATTAAATACACTGTTATAAGTTTATATTTCCATTGCAACTTCTTTTTGCTGCTATTTTTATTTAACAAGAAGTTTTTGTTGCAGAGAAAAAATCTGAAATAATTGATAACTTCAGATACAGATACACAATTTGTTACAACAATAAACGAAAATGTAAGCTTTCAAATAAAAAAAACCGCGTTCAAAAATTCCTTTTAGTTCTTGAGATACAAATGTTTAAAGTTGAATCAAAATATCTTGATTTTTAGATTTAACAATTTTTTTCTTTCGACTTTAAAAAATCATGTAAAATCGATTTATTTTCGGATTGATTTGAAACTTATAGAGTAGATAAAAGAGAGTTTTTCCTTTTTAATGAAAAATCCCGCTTTTAAAAATATTTCTTAGTTTTTGAAATAAAAGCTTTTTACGTTACAAATGTTTTTGTTCTAAAATAACTTGAAGTTCTTTTTCAAAAAATCATATAAAATCAATTTTATATTGAATTTTTTTTAACTTCCTCAATATTAATTCAAAAATTAATCCTCTTTTCAATAAAAGTAACCGTTTTTAAAAATACCTTTTGGTTTTTGAGAAAAAAATTCTTAAAGTTGAATTAAAAAAATCGCGATTTTTAACTTAATAATTTTTCTCTTTCAAATTTAAAAAATTATGTAAAATCGATTTATTTACGAATTAATTTGAAACTTATTGAGTAGATAAAAGAGAATTTTTCCTTTTTAATGAAAAATCCCGCTTTTAAAAATATTTCTTAGTTTTTGAGATAAAAACTTTTTAAGTTACCAATGTTTTTGTTCTAAAATAACTTGCAAGTTCTTTTTCAAAAAATCGTATAAAATCAATTTTTTATTGAATTTCTTTAATTTTCCTACTATTAATACAAAAATGAATCCTCTTTTTAATGAAAGTAACCGTTTTTAAAAATTCCGTTTGGTTATTGAGAAAAAAATTCTTAAAGTTGAATCAAAAAAGTCTCGATTTTTAACTTAATAATTTTTCTCTTTCAAATTTAAAAAATTATATAAAATCGATTTATTTTCGAATTGATTTGAAACGTATTGAATAGATAAAAGAGAGTTTTTCCTTTTTAATGAAAAATCCCGCTTAAAAATGTTTCTTAGTTTTTGAGATAAAAGCTTTTTAAGTTACAAACGTTTTTGTTCTAAAATAATTTTCAAGATCTTTTTCAAAAAATCGTATAAAATCAATTTTTTATTGAATTTCTTCAATTTTCTCAATATTAATATAAAAATAAATCCTCTTTTTAATGTAAACAATCGTTTTTAAAAATTCCGTTTGGTTATTGAGAAAAAAATTATTAAAGTTGAATTAAAAAAATCGCGATTTTTAACTTAATAATTTTATCTTTCAAATTTAAAAAATCATATAAAATCGATTTATTTACGAATTGATTTGAAACTTATTGAGTAGATAAAAGAGAATTTTTCCTTTTTAATGCAAATTCCCGCTTTTAAAAATATTTCTTAGTTTTTGAGATAAAAGCTTTTTAAGTTACAAATGTTTTTGTTCTAAAATAATTTGCAAGTTCTTTTTCAAAAAATCGTATAAAATCAATTTTTTATTGAATTTCTTTAATTTTGTCAATATTAATACAAAAATGAAACCTCTTTTTAATCAAAGTAACCGTTTTTAAAAATTCCGTTTGGTGATTGAGAAAAAAATTCTTAAAGTTGAATTAAAAAAGTCTCGATTTTTAACTTAATAATTTTTCTCTTTTAAATTTAAAAAATCGTGTAAAATCGATTTATTTTCGAATTGATTTGAAACTTATAGAGTAGATAAAAGAGAGTTTTTCCTTTTTAATGCAAAATCCCGCTTTTAAAAATATTTCTTAGTTTTTGAGATAAAAACTTTTTAAGTTATAAATGTTTTTGTTCTAAAATAATTTGCAAATTCTTTTTCAAAACATCGTATAAAATCAATTTTTTATTGAATTTCTTTAATTTTCCCAACATAAATACAAAAATGAATCCTCTTTTTAATGAAAGTAACCGTTTTTAAAAATTCCGTTTGGTTATTGAGAAAAAAGTTCTTAAAGTTAAATCAAAAAACTCCCGATTTTTAACTTAATAATTTTTCTCTTTCAAATTTAAAAAATCATATAAAATCGATTTATTTACGAATTGATTTGAAACTTATTGAGTAGATAAAAGAGAGTTTTTCCTTTTTAATGAAAAATCCCGCTTAAAAATGTTTCTTAGTTTTTGAGATAAAAGCTTTTTAAGTTACAAACGTTTTTGTTCTAAAATAATTTTCAAGATCTTTTTCAAAAAATCGTATAAAATCAATTTTTTATTGAATTTCTTCAATTTTCTCAATATTAATACAAAAATGAATCCTCTTTTTAATGAAAGTAACCGTTTTTAAAAATTCCGTTTGGTTATTGAGAAAAAAATTCTTAAAATTGAATCAAAAAAGTCTCGATTTTTAACTTAATAATTTTTCTCTTTCAAATTTAAAAAAATCATATAAAATCGATTTATTTTCGAATTGATTTGAAATTTGTTGAGTAGATAAAAAAAAGCTTTTCCTTTTTAATGCAAAATCCTGCTTTGAAATATATTTCTTAGTTTTTGAGATAAAAGCTTTTTAAGTTACGAATGTTTTTGTTCTAAAATAACTTGCAGGTTCTTTCTCAAAAAATCGTATAAAATCAATTTTTTGTTGAATTTTTTTATATTTCTTAAAATTAATACAAAAATGTATCCTCTTTTTAATGAAAGTCACCGTTTTTAAAAATACCTCTTGGTTCTTGAGAAAAAAATTCTTAAATTTGAATCAAATATGTCTCGATGTTTAGATTTAACAACTTTTCTCATTCGACTTTAAAAAATCATATAAGATCGACTTATTTATGAATTAATTTGTAACTTATTGAGTAGTTAAAATAAAGTTTTCTATTTTTAATGCAAAATCCCCTTTTTAATAGTATCTCTTAGTTTTTGTGATAAAAACATTTTAATATACTAATATATATCTTTTAAAGTAACTTGCATGTTTTTTTTTTTTCAAAAAATCGTATAAAATCAGTTTTTTTTTGAATTTTTTTAATTTCCTCAATATTAATTCAAAAATGAATCCTCTTTTTAATAAAAGCGACCGTTTTTAAAAATACTTTGTGGTTCTTGAGTTATAAATGTTTAAAGTTGATACAAAAATTTCTCGATTTTTAGACTTAACAATTTTTCTCTTTCAACATTAAAAAATCATATAAAATCGAATTATTAACGAATTGATTTGAAACTTATTGAGCATATAAAAGAAGGTTTTTCCTTTTTAATGGAAAATCCCGCTTTTAAAAATATTTGTTTATTTTTGAGATACAAAATTTTTAAGTTACAAATGTTTTTGTTCTAAAATAATTTGCAAGTTCTTTTTCAAAAAATCGTACAAAATCAATTTTTTATTGAATTTCTTTAATTTTCTCAATATTAATACAAAAATTAATCCTCTTTTTAATGAAAGTAACCGTTTTTAAAAATTCCGTTTGGCTATTGAGAAAAATATTCTTAAAGTTGAATCAAAAAAGTCCCGATTTTTAACTTAATAATTTTACTCTTTCAAATTTAAAAAATCATATAAAACCGATTTATTTACGAATTGATTTGAAACTTATTGAGTAGATAAAAGAGAGTTTTTCCTATTTAATGCAAGATCCTACTTTTAAAAATATTTTTTAGTTTTAGAGATAAAAGCTTTTTAAGTTACAAATGTTTTTGTTCTAAAATAATTTGCAAGTTCTTTTTCAAAAAATCGTATAAAATCAATTTTTTATTGAATTTCTTTAATTTTCTCAATATTAATACAAAAATGAATCCTATTTTTAATGAAAGTAATCGTTTTTAAAAATTCCGTTTGGTTATTGAGAAAAAAATTCTTAAAGTTGAATCAAAAAAGTCTCGATTTTTAACTTAATAATTTTTCTCTTTCTAATTTAAAAAATCATATAAAATCGATGTATTTTCGAATTGATTTGAAACTTATTGAATAGATAAAAGAAAGTTTTTCCTTTTTAATGCAAAATCCTGCTTTTAGAAATATTTCTTAGTTTTTGAGATAAAAGCCTTTTAACTTACAAATGCTCTTGTTCTAAAATAACTTGCAAGTTCTTTTTCAAAAAATCGTATAAAATCAATTTTTTATTGAATTTCTTTAATTTTCTCAATATTAATACAAAAATGAATCCTCTTTTTAATAAAAGCGACCGTTTTTAAAAATACTTTGTGGTTCTTGAATTATAAATGTTTAAAGTTGATACAAAAATTTCTCGATTTTTAGACTTAATAATTTTTTTCTTTCAACATTAAAAAATCATATAAAATCGAATTATTTACGAATTGATTTGAAACTTATTGAGTAGGTAAAATAGAGTTTTTCCTTTTTAATGCAAAATCCCGCTTTTAAAAATATTTTTTAGTTTTAGAGATAAAAGCTTTTTAAGTTACAAACGTTTTTGTTCTAAAATAATTTTCAAGTTCTTTTTAAAAAAATCGTATAAAATCAATTTTTTATTCAATTTCTTTAATTTTCTCAATATTAATACAAAAATGAATCCTCTCTTTAATGAAAGTAACCGTTTTTAAAAATTCCGTTTGGCTATTGAGAAAAAAATTCTTAAAGTTGAATCAAAAAAGTATCGATTTTTAGCTTAATAATTTTTCTCTTTCTAATTTAAAAAATCGTATAAAATCGATTTATTTTCGAATTGATTTGAAACTTATTGAGTAGATAAAAGAAAGTTTTTTCTTTTTAATGCAAAATCCTGCTTTGAAATATATTTCTTAGTTTTTGAGATAAAAGCTTTTTAAGTTACGAATATATATCTTCAAAAATAACTTGTAGGTTCTCTCTCAAAAAATCGTATAAAATCAATTTTTTGTTGAATTTTCTTTATATTTCTTAAAATTAATACAAAAATGTATCCTCTTTTTAATTAAAGTCACCGTTTTTAAAAATACCTCTTGGTTCTTGAGAAAAGAATTCTTAAATTTGAATTAAAAATGTCTCGATTTTTAGATTTAACAACTTCTCTCATTCGACTTTAAAAAGCATATAAAATCGACTTATTTATGAATTAATTTGTAACTTATTGAGTAGTTAAAATAAAGTTTTTTCTTTTTAATGCAACAGTATCTCTTAGTTTTTGTGATAAAAACATTTTAATACACTAATATATTTCTTTTAAAGTAACTTGCATGTTTTTTTTTTCAAAAAATCGTATAAAATCAATTTTTTATTGATTTTTTTTAATATTCTCAACATTAATATAAAAATGAATCATCTTTTTAATGAAAATTACTATTTTTAAAAATATCTATTGGTTCTTGAGAAAACAATTCAGAAAGTTGAATCAAGATGAGAACATTTAACAAATTCTCTTCAAATTTAAAAAATCATATAAAATCGATTTATTTACGAATTGATTTGAAACTTGTTGAGTAGATAAAAGAAAGCTTTTCCTTTTTAATGCAAAATCCCGCTTTTAAAAGTACCTCTAAAGCTTTGAAAGAAAAATTTTTAAGTTAACAATATTTTTACTCTAATATAATGCACAGGATCTTTTTTAAAAAATCGTATAAAATCTGTTTTTTATTGAATTTCTTTCTAATTTTCTCAATATTAATTCAAAAATGAGTCCTCTTTTTAATAAAAGCGGCCGTTTTTAAAAATACTTTGTGGTTCTTGAGTTATAAATGTTTAAAGTTGATACCAAAATTTCTCGATTTTTAAACTTAACAATTCTTCTCTTTCAACATTAAAAAATCATATAAAATCGAATTATCAACGAATTGATTTGAAACTTATTGAGCATATAAAAGAAGGTTTTTCCTTTTTAATGGAAAATCCCGCTTTTAAAAATATTTGTTAATTTTTGAGATAAAAAGTTTTTAAGCTACGAATGTTTTATTCTAAAATAACTTGTAAGTTCTCTTTCAAAAAATCGTATAAAATCAATTTTTTATTAAATTTCTTTAATTCTCTCAATATTAATATAAAAATTAATCGTCTTTTTAATGAAAGTAACCGTTTTTAAGAATTCCGTTTGGTTATTGAGAAAAGAATTCTTAAAGTTGAATCAAAAAAGTCACGATTTTTAACTTAATAATTTTCCTCTTTCAAATTTAAAAAATTGTGTAAAATCGATTTATTTTCGAATTAATTTGAAACTTATTGAGTAGATAAAAGAGAGTTTTTCCTTTTTAATGCAAAATCCCGCTCTTAAAAATATTTCTTAGTTTTTGAAATAAAAGGTTTTTAAGTTACAAATGTTTTTGTTCTAAAATAACTTGCAAGTTCTTTTTAAAAAAATCATATAAAATCAATTTTTTATTGAATTTCTTTAATTTTCTCAATATTAATACAAAAATGAATCCTCTTTTTAATGAAAGTAACCGTTTTTAAAAATACCTTTTGGTTTTTGAGAAAAAAATTCTTAAAGTTGAATTAAAAAAATCGCGATTTTTAACTTAATAATTTTTCTCTTTCAAATTTAAAAAGTCATATAAAATCGATTTATTTACGAATTGATTTGAAACTTATTGAGTAGATAAAGGAGAGTTTTTCCTTTTTAATGAAAAATCCCGCTTTTAAAAATGTTTCTTAGTTTTTGAGATAAAAGCTTTTTAAGTTCCAAATATTTTTGTTCTAAAATAATTTGCAAGTTCTTTTTCAAAAAATCGTATAAAATCAATTTTTCATAAAATTTCTTTAATTCTCTCAATATTAATATAAAAATGAATCGTCTTTTTAATGAAAGTAACCGTTTTTAAAAATTCCGTTTGGATATTGGGAAAAAAATTTTTTAAGTTGAATCAAAAAAGTCTCGATTTTTAACTTAATAATTTTTCTCTTTTAAATTTAAAAAATCGTGTATAATCGACTTATTTTCGAATTGATTTGAAACTTATAGAGTAGATAAAACAGAATTTTTCCTTTTTAATGCAAAATCCCGCTTTTAGAAATATTTCTTAGTTTTTGAGATAAAAGTTTTTTAATTTACCAATATTTTTCTTCAAAAATAACTTGCAATTTCTTTTTCAAAACATCGTATAAAATCAATTTTTTATTGAATTTCTTTAATTTTCCCAATATTAATACAAAAATGAATCCCCTTTTTAATGAAAGTAACCGTTTTTAAAAATTCCGTTTAATTATTGAGAAAAAAATTCTTAAAGTTGAATCAAAAAAGTTTCAATTTTTAACTAATAATTTTTCTCTTTTAAATTTAAAAAATCATGTAAAATCGATTTATTTTCGAATTGATTTGAAACTTATTGAGTAGATAAAAGAGTTTTCCTTTTTAATGCAAAATCCCGCTTTTAAAAATATTTCTTAGTTTTTGAGATAAAAGCTTTTTAAGTTACAAATGTTTCTGTTCTAAAATAATTTGCAAGTTCTTTTTCAAAAAATCGTATAAAATCAATTTTTTATTGAATTTCTTTAATTTTCTCAATATTAATACAAAAATGAATCCTCTTTTTAATGAAAGTAACCGTTTTTAAAAATTCCGTTTGGTTATTGAGAAAAAAATTCTTAAAATTGAATCAAAAAAGTCTCGATTTTTAACTTAATAATTTTTCTCTTTCAAATTTAAAAAAATCATATAAAATCGATTTATTTTCGAATTGATTTGAAATTTGTTGAGTAGATAAAAAAAAGCTTTTCCTTTTTAATGCAAAATCCTGCTTTGAAATATATTTCTTAGTTTTTGAGATAAAAGCTTTTTAAGTTACGAATGTTTTTGTTCTAAAATAACTTGCAGGTTCTTTCTCAAAAAATCGTATAAAATCAATTTTTTGTTGAATTTTTTTATATTTCTTAAAATTAATACAAAAATGTATCCTCTTTTTAATGAAAGTCACCGTTTTTAAAAATACCTCTTGGTTCTTGAGAAAAAAATTCTTAAATTTGAATCAAATATTTCTCGATGTTTAGATTTAACAACTTTTCTCATTCGACTTTAAAAAATCATATAAGATCGACTTATTTATGAATTAATTTGTAACTTATTGAGTAGTTAAAATAAAGTTTTCTATTTTTAATGCAAAATCCCCTTTTTAATAGTATCTCTTAGTTTTTGTGATAAAAACATTTTAATATACTAATATATATCTTTTAAAGTAACTTGCATGTTTTTTTTTTTCAAAAAATCGTATAAAATCAGTTTTTTTTTGAATTTTTTTAATTTCCTCAATATTAATTCAAAAATGAATCCTCTTTTTAATAAAAGCGACCGTTTTTAAAAATACTTTGTGGTTCTTGAGTTATAAATGTTTAAAGTTGATACAAAAATTTCTCGATTTTTAGATTTAACAATTTTTCTCTTTCAACATTAAAAAATCATATAAAATCGAATTATTAACGAATTGATTTGAAACTTATTGAGCATATAAAAGAAGGTTTTTCCTTTTTAATGCAAAATCCCGCTTTTAAAAATATTTCTTAGTTTTTGAGATAAAAACTTTTTAAGTTACGAATTCTTTCTCAAAAAATCGTATATTATATATTCGTTGAATTTTTTTTATATTTCTTAAAAAAATACAAAAATGTATCCTCTTTTTAATGAAAATTACCATTTTTAAAAATATCTATTGGTTCTTGAGAAAACAATTCTTAAAGTTGAATCAAGATGAGAACATTTAACAAATTCTCTTCAAATTTAAAAAATCATATAAAATCGATTTATGTTGAAACGAAATAAATAATAATAAGTAAGCCTCTTGACCTCTAAAGTTTTTTTATTAATTAAGTTTATGTACTTGGTACTAGTTTCGACATATTATGATGTCATCATCAGCCAAATAGTCAAATAGTTAGAAAATCACGCTGAACAAACAAATTTCTACGTTAAAATAAAACATTATTTAAAAGAAACAATTGAACTACTCGGACTTTAATTGTGTTTATTTTTTAAGTGTTTGGCTGATGATGACATCATAATATGTCGAAACTAGTACCAAGTACATAAACTTAATTAATAAAAAACTTTAGAGGTCACTTAATATAATGTATCTTTTAAAAATCGATTTAGTTCGGAATTACTCTTAAACTTATTAAGTCAATAAATGAAAATGAAAAAAAATCCCTTAATTTCTGAGATAAAATGATTTTGTCCTCGTAAATGGAAAGTCCGATTGTTATAGAGTCGAGTATTCGGCGTCGTTACGGTCCTGATATAACCCCTTCGACCGTTTCGCCGCCCCCCGCCCGCTCCCCTTTCAAAATAAGAAAAGGGCGAACCCGGAGAAAATCGCGAACCCGGGCAAGGAAATAAAGCCGACTCGAGAAAATCATTTATTTTTGACCTGCGCAGAGGCGGGCTTGAGACGACGGCCGCCGCCGCCTTCGGAGGTACGCCTTCTTTCCCTTTTCCACCCCCTTTCACCCCCTTTCGCCCCCTTTTCTCCGTCGCCGCCGCCGCCCTGAGCACAAGAAAACATCGATCCGATCTTACACAGGCAATTTATTCTCTCTCTCTCACTGTGTTGGTAATAAAACGAAAATAGCAAAATTTCATTTCGGTTTAACCAACCCTTCAAGATCGTTTTTATCCCTTCTTGCTAACAACAAGATGTTATTGATCAAATTGATCCGATTAAAATTTTTATTATCATTTTGGGGTAATTAAAAAGTTTGAAATAATTACCCACCCCCATGGCGTAATTACCATAACCCCAGCAACTTTAATTACGAATTTCAACCCCCGACGTCCAACTTAACTCCGACGACAACGCGAAATTATCAACTTCCACGCGACATGAATCCGTCGAAATGAATCAAAACTTGAAACTTTCATCTTCAATTAAGTATAAAAATTAAAAAATTATTAAAGGGGTGAGATCTTTACTGGTCATTTCGAAAACCAGTTTTATTTATCCCGAAAAACCCCAAATACGAGTTTCTCTTCTCACGGGTTTCGAAGAAAGGGTCATCATCAGGGTCAATCCTCGGGGTCAGTTCTCAGTGTCAATCCTTTGGGGTGGTTCTTTTAAGGGACGAGTTGTACTCGGACACTCAACCTGTTTTTCGGGTTCTTCCACTGACCCTTGACCCCCAAACGACACCACCGTGGGCTCCGAAGACCCTCTTCTTCGAAACATAAAGCGATTCCAAACTGGACTCGCTAAAATAGGTGAATACGAAGAAGGGGTTACAAAGAATAAAAAAAAAATAAAACTTGTTCCTTCTTCGTTTCGGACTTACTTTCGTCTTCGAACTTGATGGTCAGTCCGAATCCGTATTTTGAACCGATTAGATCGCGAAAAAAGTTTAACTTAGTTATGGAAAGAGTGAAAATGAAGAGGAAGAAGAAGAGGAAGAAAGGAGTTCTTTTTATTTGAAATTTTTGAGATTGGAGTTAGAAATGTGAGTTAAATTTTTTTATTATTAATCGCGTAAATAATCGGGGTTGGCAATAATTGGGAAATTCCCTCGAATTATCTGGCAATTTCCTCGACACCTTCTCGACCGCCCCTGAACATAATAAGTTATATTAGGCCAATCAAAGGGCGGTTTTCGATCCACCCCCGATCGTTCGAGCTTCGAGTTCTCCGAATTCCTACGTAAAATAATTAATAACTCCCAATAACCGACAATTGATTAAAATTTACACCATTTAAAATTATATATATGTAGAGTTTAGAGGGCGGTTTAAGACGCAAAGAGGGTGGTTTTCTCCCTCTCGGTTTCGTCCCCATTTTGTGTTTTCTCTAACAAAGGTTCGTTTGCTCCTGAAGTCGCGTGAGTTGAATTGCGTATTAGGGGTGGGTTGGGGGCGACGTTTTTGGCCTCGCCGAGGGGTGGGATTTGTTCTACAAGGGGGTTGGATCGAAACCCTTTTCAACCTTTCGACTCTCTCCCCCAGGAAAAATTACTAAACTCAAGCTCAAAGTCTTTACCTTTTTTAATCTCTTAAAATTAAAAAAAAAATTTATATATATTATATTATTTTAAAGGGGGTAGAACTATATTGTAGAAAATCTCGGCTCAATATTCGTCTTACCCCCTCTGCCCGCTTGTAAAAGGGTCGGTTTTCAACCCTCTCACCCCGCGAGCACGTCGCGGAAACAAAAGCAACCTAAGACGCAATTAAAACCCGACATTTCCATTGGCTCGCCACTTTGTAGCGGCCCCTGCGACCTTATAACGCGGCGCAGTAAGGGCTAGAGGGGGTTGGAAAGAGGGCCCCTCGCGGCGGTGGGGGAATGCGGCGGGAAGGGGTAAGAAACGCGAGGATGGGGTTGAATGCGCGAAGGGCGAGGAAAATGGATTTTGTTTTCGGAAATAAATTCAACAAACATCGGTTTCTTTAAAAAGAACCAAAAAAATAAGGTTTTGTTGTTGCGCTCGTGACCTTACTGACTAATTTTAATTTTAGAAAAAAACTTTTTAATAATGAAATAATCTTTGTTTAATGAGGAATCTTTTTTATTAAAATCATTTTTTTGTTACTAATTTTGTTTTTGAGTTATACCAAGTTTTAATAAAAACGTTAAAAACGTGTAAAATTGAGATCATTTTCGATTTTATCAATAAATATAAGATATAGAAAAAAAATTTCTTAACAAAAAAGAAGCACTATTTAATAAGAAAACTTTTTTAATCAAACAATTAATTTCCATCTCTCTTAATTTTTGAGTTAATAGCAATTATAGTTATGAATTAAAATTAAAAATGATCAAGTTTTGTTGTTACGTAACAACGCAACCTGACTCATAAATATTAATGATACAAAAAAATTGTTTAATAATAAAATGATCCTTATTTAATAATGAATCTTTTTTATTAAAAACATTTTTTTTTAACTAATTTAGTTTTTGAGTTACACTAAGTTTTGTTAACAACGTGAAAAATTAAGGTTATTTTCGATTTTACCAATAAATATAAAATATAGGAAAAAATTTTCTTAACAAAAAAGAAGCATTATTTAATAAGAAAACGTTTTTAATTAAACAATTAATTTCCATCTCCTTTAATTTTTGAGTTAGCACCAATTATAATTAAGAATAAAAATTAAAAATGATCAAGTTTTGTTGTTACGTAACAACGCAACCTGACTCATAAATATTAATGATACAAAAAAATTATTTAATAATAAAATAATCCTTATTTAATAACGAATCTTTTTTATTAAAACCATTTTTTTATAACTAATTTAGTTTTTGAGTTACACTAAGTTTTATTAAAAACGTGAAAAATTAAGGTTATTTTCGATTTTACCAATAAATATAAGATATAGAAAAAAAATTTTTTAACAAAAAAGGAGAACTATTTAATAACAAAACTTTTTTAATAAAACAATTAATTTCCATCTCCTTTAATTTTAAAGTTAGCACCAATTATAATTAAGAATTAAAATTAAAAATGATCAAGTTTTGTTGTTACGTAACAACGTAACCTGACTCATAAATATTAATGATAGAAAAAAACTTTTTGTATATAAAATAATCCTTATTTAATAATGAATCTTTTTTATTAAAATCATTTTTTTCTTATTAATTTAGTTTTTGAGTTACACTAAGTTTTATTAAAAATGTAAAAAATTAAAGTTATTTTCGATTTTACCAATAAATATAAGATATAGAAAAAAAATTTCTTAACAAAAAAGAAGTATTATTTAATAAGAAAACTTTTTTAATCAATCAATTAATTTCCATCTTCTTTAATTTTTGAGTTATAATCAATTATACTTAAGAATTATAGTTAAAAATGATCAAGTTTTGTTGTTAAGTAACAACGCAACTTGGTTCATAAATATTAATGATACAAAAAATCTATTTAATAACAAAATGATCCTCATTTAATAATGAATCTTTTTTATTAAAATCATTTTCCCCGAACTAATTTAGTTTTTGAGTTACAATGATTACTATTAAGAAAAGAGAAATGAGGTTATTTTCGATTTCGTCAATAAATATAATAAATAGAAAAAAAATTTCTTAACAAAAAAGAAGCGTAATTTAATAAAAAAACTTTTTTAATATAATTATTTATTTCTATCGTCTTTAATTTTTAAGTTAGCACCAATTATAATTAAGAATTAAAGTTAAAAACGATCAAGTTTTTTTGNTACCCCCTCTGCCCGCTTGTAAAAGGGTCGGTTTTCAACCCTCTCACCCCGCGAGCACGTCGCGGAAACAAAAGCAACCTAAGACGCAATTAAAACCCGACATTTCCATTGGCTCGCCACTTTGTAGCGGCCCCTGCGACCTTATAACGGGGCGCAGTAAGGGCTAGAGCGGCGGTGGGGGAATGCGGCGGGAAGGGGTAAGAAACGCGAGGATGGGGTTGAATGCGCGAAGGGCGAGGAAAATGGATTTTGTTTTCGGAAATAAATTCAACAAACATCGGTTTCTTTAAAAAGAACCAAAAAAATAAGGTTTTGTTGTTACGCTCGTGACCTTACTGACTAATTTTAATTTTAGAAAAAAACTTTTTAATTATAAAATAATCTTTGTTGAATGAGGAATCTTTTTTATTAAAATCATTTTTTTGTTACTAATTTAATTTTTGAGTTACACCAAGTTTTAATAAATACGTTAAAAACGTGGAAAATTGGGATTATTTTCGATTTTATCAATAAATATAAATTATAGAAAAAAAATTTCTTAACAAAAAAGAAGCATTATTTAATAAGAAAACTTTTTTAATCAAACAATTAATTTCCATCTCTTTTAATTTTTGAGTTAACACCAATTATAATTAAGAATTAAAATTAAAAATGATCAAGTTTTGTTGTTACGTAACAACGCAACCTGACTCATAAATATTAATGATACAAGAAAGTTGTTTAATAATAAAATGATCCTTATTTAATAATGAATCTTTTTTATTAAAATCTTTTCTTTTAAACTAATTTAGTTTTTGAGTTACACTAAGTTTTATTAAAATCGTGAAAAATTAAGGTTATTTTCGATTTTATCAATAAATATTAGATACAGAAAAAAAATTTCTTAACAAAAAAGAAGCATTATTTAATAAGAAAACTTTTTTAATCAAACAATTAATTTCCATCTCCTTTAATTTTTGAGTTAATACCAATTATAATTAAGAATTATAGTTAAAAATGATCAAGTTTTGTTGTTAAGTAACAGCGCAAATTGATTCATAAATATTAATGATATACAAAATTATTTAATAATAAAATGATCCTTATTTAATAATGAATCTTTTTTATTAAAATCATTTTCCTCAAACTAATTTAGTTTTTAAGTTAGAATAATTATTATTAAAAAAAGAAAAATGAGGTTATTTTCGACTTACAAAATCAATAAATATAAGAAATAGAAAGAAAATTTCTTAACAAAAAAGAAGCGTAATTTAATAAAAAAACTTTTTTAATCTAATTATTTATTTCTATCGTCTTTAATTTCTGAGTTAGCACCAATTATAATTAAGAATTAATGTTAAAAATAATCAAAGTTTTTTGTTGTGTTACAACGCAACCTGACTCATAAATATTAATGATAGAAAAAATATTTTTAGTTATAAAATAATCCTTATTTAATAATAAATCTTTTTTATTAAAATCTTTTTTTTTTAACTAATTTAGTTTTTGAGTTACACTAAGTTTTATTAAAATCGTGAAAAATTAAGGTTATTTTCGATTATACCAATAAATATAAGATATAATAAAAAATTTTCTTAACAAAAAAGAAGTATTATTTAATAAGAAAACTTTTTTTATCAAACAATTAATTTCCATCTCCTTTAATTTTTGAGTTAATACCAATTATAATTTACAATAATAGTTAAAAATAATCAAGGTTTGTTGTTACGTAACAACGCAACCTGACTTATAAATATTAATGATACAAAAAAACTATTTAATAATAAAATGATCCTTATTTAATAATGAACCTTTTTTATTAAAATCATTTTCCCCGAACTAATTTAGTTTTTGAGTTACACTGATTATTATTAAGAAAAGAAAAATGAGGTTATTTTCGATTTCCTCGATAAATATAAGAAATAGAAAAAAAATTTCTTAACAAAAAATAAGCGCAATTTAATAAAAAACTTTTTTAATACAATTATTTATTTCTATCGTCTTTCATTTCTGAGTTAGCACCAATTATAATTAAGAATTAAAGTTAAAAACGATCAAGGTTTTTTGTTAAGTAACAACGCAAACTGATTCATAAATATTAATGATACAAAAAAACTATTTAATAATAAAATGATCCTTGTTTAATAATAAATCTTTTTTATTAAAATCATTTTTCCCGAACTAATTTAGTTTTTGAGTTAGAATGTTTATTATTAAGAAAAGAAAAATGAGGTTATTTTCGATTTCGTCAATAAATATAAGAAATAGAAAAAAAATTTCTTAACAAAAAAGAAGCGTAATTTAATAAAAAAACTTTTTTAATATAATTATTTATTTCTATCGTCTTTAATTTTTAAGTTAGCACCAATTATAATTAAGAATTAAAGTTAAAAACGATCAAGTTTTTTTGTTGAATTACAATACAACCTGACTCGTAAATATTAATGATAGAAAAAAAAATTTTATTTATAAAATAATCCTTATTTAATAACGAATGTTTTTTATTAAAATCATTTTTTTATAACTAATTTAGTTTTTGAGTTGCACTAAGTTTTATTAAAAACGTAAAAAATTAAGGTTATTTTCGATTTTACCAATAAATATAAAATATAGGAAAAAATTTTCTTAACAAAAAAGAAGCATTATTTAATAAGAAAACTTTTTTTATCAAACAATTAATTTCCATCTCCTTTAATTTTTGAGTTAATACCAATTATAATTTACAATAATAGTTAAAAATGATCAAGGTTTGTTGTTACGTAACAACGCAACCTGACTTATAAATATTAATGATACAAAAAAACTATTTAATAATAAAATGATCCTTGTTTAATAATGAATCTTTCTTATTAAAATCATTTTCCCCAAACTGATTTAGTTTTTGAGTTACAATGATTATTATTAAGAAAAGAAAAATGAGGTTTTTTTCGATTTCCTCAATAAATATAAGAAATAGAAAGAAAATTTCTTAACAAAAAAGGAGCTTTATTTAATAAAAAGCTTTTTTGATCTAATTATTCATTTCTATCGTCTTTAATTTCTGAGTTAGCACCAATTATAATTAAGAATTAAAGTTAAAAACGATAAAGGTTTTTTGTTGTATTACAATGCAACCTGACTCATAAATATTAATGATACAAAAAAAAATTTTATTTATAAAATAATCCTTATTTAATAATGAATCTTTTTTATTAAAATCATTTTTTTCTTATTAATTTAGTTTTTGAGTTACACTAAGTTTTATTACAAACGTCAAAAATTAAGGTTATTTTCGATTTCTTCAATAAATATAAGAAATAGAAAAAATATTCTTAACAAAAAAGAGGCGTTATTTAATAAAAAAACTTTTTTAATCTAATTATTTATTTCTATCGTCTTTAATTTTTAAGGTAGCACCATTTATAATTAAGAATTAAAGTTAAAAACGATCAAGTTTTTTTGTTGAATTGCAATGCAACCTGACTCATAAATATTAATGATAGAAAAAAACTTTTTGTATATAAAATAATCCTTATTTAATAACGAATCTTTTTTATTAAAATCATTTTTTTTTAACTAATTTAGTTTTTCAGTTACACTAAGTTTTATTACAAACGTCAAAAATTAAGGTTATTTTCGATTTCTTCAATAAATATAAGAAATAGAAAAAAAATTTCTTAACAAAAAAGAAGTATTATTTAATAAGAAAATTTTTTTATTCAATCAATTAATTTCTATCTCCTTCAATTTTTGAGTTAACAACAATAATAGTCATGAATTAAAGTTATTAATTATCAGGTTGTGTTCAAAAATTATTATCTCAAAAACGAATTGAGATACTCAAGTACGGTTTTGTATCTGAAAAACTACATACTTTTCTCTATGTTTCACGAACATTTCGTCACTATGTTATAGGAATTCGATTTTTCATGATTTTTTAAAAATTATGGGAAAAAATTATGTCACACAAGATTTGATTATGTTCAAAAATTATTATCTCGGAAACGAATACAGATTATAAAGTGCGGTTGGGTTTCTGAGAAAGAGCATATTTTGTTCTATAAATGACAAATATTTTAGGAAGATATCTTAATAATTTGATTTTTCACGATTTTTTGAATATTATCGAGTAAATTTTGATATTAATAGCTCAAAAAATTCTTGGAAGGGTTATTTACGAAGATAGAGAAATAATTTTTATACCAAAGTGAAGCTTAAATATTCGTCTTTAAAATGGTGTATAACTAAAATTAGATAGTTTTTAGCATTTTTAAGATATAAATCTTTAAAAATGATGAACAAATAATAAAAATATCGCACACTTTATCATAGGATGAAAAACATGGTCGTTTTCTCCGGAAGAAAAAGGGGTTGGTCTGTTCATAAACGGCTTCATCTGGGAAAAAGGGGGTTGGTTGGAAAACTCGACGTGGCAAAAACCCATAAATTAGACCCTCGCAATCTGCTCGCATTTAAAAATCACTTAAGCTAAAAGTGTCCGGCGATTTTTCATTCTACTCACCTACACCAACCCCATCCCCCTGCACCCCACGACAAAACCAACTTCGTCGACCCCACTTTTTACACCTTTTCCAGAGACCGTTTGAGGATCGCTTCGTTTTTACCGAGAAACGTCCCCAAACGGTCGTTTTTGTCGCCACCACGTTCGCTTGAAACAACCCCTACGGGGGTGGTTTAAAATTTTCCAATTAAGTTACGGTTTTCGTTGTTTACAAGCTTGTTTACTAGTTAATCATCTTTTTTATGGTTTGTTAGGAGTTAAATGAAATTTTTGCACGTCGAAATAAGAATGTGTATTGAATTAAATAGATCCATGAAAGTATATAAGAAAGAAAATAAAAACTTCTTACTTGCTACAATTTTAATTTATACGGTACTAGTTTCGACCCCTTAAGCTCATCCTCAGCCGAATTGTCAAAATCACTATTAAAACAGGAACATTGATTTTTGAAACATTTGCAAAATCCTTGAATACATGAATAAAATGTTTATTATTTGTAATTAAAAATAAACGACACATCAAACGTACGAACAACAAGAGTTGTGTATGTGTATGTAGGAAAGCGGAGGCCCCAACATACAGCACCTAGGCCCTAACGGGCCCCTTGTACGTCCTCCTACACTCTCTCCGGCTACATCAACCAGCCTAAGGAATTTCCGAAGGCTAGGATACAGCTCAGAGGTGTGTTCCTGATGCCATCTGTAGTTGGCCATTCCTCTCCGAAGTCTCTCATTCTGAGGTCTTGCAGAGTGGGGCATTCACACAAGATGTGTCTCCTCGCTCTCTTTACAGAGGCGACAGAGAGGACTAACAGCAAGCTTAAGGTTATAGAGATGCTTGTTTACCTTACAGTGACCCGTGACGAGTCCTGTTACAGTTCGTAGAGCCTTACGAAAGACAAGGCTGCCTCTGCTGAAGGATAATGTAATACTTCCTTAGACAGATGGCAGCCCTTAACCCTATCCCACCAGTTCATAAACTTTTTGTGGGTAAAATCTTTAATTTTCTCAATCTGAGTTGATAAGGACGGAGCGATTGTCGGTTCAGGCGAACATGGCTCTCGCTTGGCAGCCCTTTTGGCAAGCCTATCAGCGTGCTTGTTACCTGAACAAGTCGAGTGTCCTTTTATCCATTGAAGTATTAATAGTAAACACTATGTATATAAGGTAAACAAAAACAAAAACTCCCGTAACACGCCATATAACTAATTTCTATTATGATCAGTACCAAGCAGCTGGCGCATGGGGGTAACCGCAAAAACTGAAAAAAATCAGTTTGCACGCGGCTTTCGAGAAAAAAAAAATAATAAAAATTCAAACATAAACATTATTCTTACTGTGAACAAAGATAACAAATTATACAACACTCAATTCAACATTGAAAGAACTAAACCATAATTGAAAAAATTCCATCTATCACGCCATCATTAAGTGATTTCACCCATCTTTTTGAAAAGTATTTCCACCTAGATTTCACCAACGTAAGGTTCTGTGCTGTTAGGTATTCCCTAAACTTATTATATATTTTAATGGAATGGTAAGAGTAATGTCTTTGACCTACAGTCTTATTTACGGGCGGTATAACAGCACGATTCTGGGATGCAATCCGAGTAGAGTAACCATGTGAGACAGTCGCCAATCGGTCCGGTGATTTTAGAATGTTATTCATAATTGCTAAGGTGTATAACTGTTTAATAGTAAATAAGTCACACTCAGCAAACAACAACGCAGATGGGAAAGTACGGGGCCTATGCATCATTATTTTTATAACACCTTTTTGAGACGTAATTAATTTCTGAAGGTAAGAATCAGCTGCAGAGCCCCATGCCAATATGCCATATTGCAGGATTGATTGTATAATTCCAAAATAAAATATCTTAATAGTTTTGAAATCGCATACATGACGTAATCTTTTGAACATGTAAGTACTACGCCGAATCTTGTCAACCATCCTTGCAATATGAGCATTCCATCTCAAATGATTGTCAATTAATACACCCAAATAAGTAGCAACTTGCACAGATGTAATCCTTTTACAATTGCAATCTACCACACAACAATCATTTTCATGAATTGGAAGGCTAGAAAAGCTATTAGTGGTATCCTTTCTGATGGTAAATCTCATAAAATATGACTTGCTATCATTTAAAATAAGTTTACTGCTATTTAGCCAGTTATTTATTAATCTCAAATCTGCTATAGCTTTATCTTCAACATCTGCCCAAGAACGGCCTTCCACAAACAGAACGGTATCATCCGCATAAGAGATTAAGTCTCCATTGAGTGTTAATGAAAGCAAGTCATTTATATAGATTAAAAACAAAAGCGGACCCAAAACTGTTCCCTGTGGCACTCCGACATTCATCGATACCGAACTGCTGAGACTTTGACCAATCCTCACATATTGAGATCTCTCGTGCAGATAGTCCCACATTAATTTCAAAGGTGTACCTCTCACCCCATAAATATTGAGCTTACGCAACAAAAAACTGTGATCAACCGTGTCAAAAGCTTTAGCTAGATCCAAAAAAACAGCTAGGCAAGGCCTTGATTTCTCAAAACTATTTTTAACTTTTGTTGTAAGTTCCGCAATGGCACTTGTTGATTTACCCTCAGTGAAGCCATATTGATTCTTAGAAAGAAAACTATTTTCATTAAAGAAATTTATCAAACGTACTTT